>VDFB02354370.1:17500-25902 GCA_007258455.2 Sequoia sempervirens | reverse complement strand
ATTAATTTTAAATGTGAAAAGTAAAGGTGAAAAGAGGGACTCAAGTAAAAAAAAATTCCCAACAATGTAACAATTGCATCCTTCATATTTTTATAAAGAGGTAAATATTTTAAACATAAAATAAATGAAAGAAGGGCACAAGTAAATTTTTTTGTAAAGTGTATATTTTTGATTCACTGTGCAAATTGCTTTTGCTGGAGATGAGTTTTTATGAAGAATAACATTTTCACATAATTGGATGAAAAATGAAAAAATGAGGTGAAGTCTTTTGCAATTAAAGGCATTTTCAATATGGCTAAAAGGATAAATGGAGAGAATGAAGAGTTTTCACAAAGAGGAATATTTTTCTATTGCAAGTTAGTGGAGTGAGGAGCAAGAAAACAAAGAGTAGGTTGAAGATTCTTCAAAAAGAAAAGGAAGTTGAAGATTAGTGAACCTAAATGTGTCAAGTGTCTTGTTCAAATGAACATTTAGGGTTTTTATTTTTCCTTAAGTGTTGTCTTTCTGGTTCATTCTGGAGAGGTTGTTTTTTGTAATTAATCATAGAGAACATTTTGATGAGAATACAAAGCATTTTAGAGTTATGTTTTAGGGTCTAAGTTTGTCAATATTTATGTAAGTTTGATTACAATACTGGCAAAATAATGTTGAATGTTTCAAGTTTGAGACTATTTTACTCTCGTGTGTACTAGTTTTATAGATTATGAATAATATAATCAAGGTTGTCTTATTTATCTCTATCAATTTTAGATGGATGTGTGTCTCTATTCTTGTTTATTAATTCAAATAATTAAAGTAGGTACTTGAATATGGTTGTAAATTTATATTGAAATGAGTGCTAGGATGCTAGTAAGAAGCAAAGGTTAAGACACCATATTGAAATACTATCAAGTGTGAAAATTGTCATCAAATTATGTATGTGTTTGAGTTGACTTCGTTCCTAGGATGAGGCACTAATCTAAGTGTGCTATTCATGTTACATTTGTTGGTTAATGCAACAACTAATCATCTTTTAAATCAAATTTACTTATTAGTACTAGTTTGTTTGTGTGTTGAGCTCATTTCAATGAATCACATCTCTCATATTTAAATGAGACATTACTATAGAGGTTACCCAAGCCTTTATAATTTTTTGTCTATTAAGCATCTAAAGGAGAAACACCTATTTATAGTGTATTTGATACTTTGGAACACAAGTATATATAAATATACTAATTGGGATCACCCTCCCAGGTTTAATAGAGCCTGAAGTGTAGGGGAGAAAGCAGTATTTTATTCAGTCTCATGTTTGTTGGCTATATCAACCCATTGAGTTTGAATATGAGAGAGTGACTAAAATTTAGGACTCCTTGCATTTGTTGATTTGGGAACCAACAAATCTAAACTAAAATTTATAGTTTTAACATAATTTGGCTTTCCATTTTCTTATTATTCTTGTTCAATTGTTCTACATTAACAGGATTATCATGTTCATCAATGGCATCGATATATTTTTTTAGATTAAAATGCAAAGGGCCCATACCCTTTTACAATATAGCCATTGAGGCTAGACAAGGAGCTCATGAGAAGTGAAATTCCTAATAAAAAAAAAAGAAACAACAACTAACCAACCAACAAGGAAAACAAAAGTAACAAACAAATAAAAATAAAAATTACATTGATTACTATTAACTTTGTCTAGGTAGATAAAATAATATTTTCTTATTTTGTACATTAACATCTTTTCTCTTGTAAAAATGAAATGGAAATGTTGGAACAATAGGTGCAAAATGTAAGCATTTGTGATTCAAGTATGCTATGTCACTGTTTTTTTAAGAATTTATTCATATTTTTTTAATAATATTGATGGAGATTTTGTCTTCTTATCTCATATTCCATTTTAAACGTATAGCATTTTATGTTTTCCAAAGAATTATATGGTACTAGCTTAGTGTCTAATTTTACATTTTGAGACACTGGATAGTCATGCATAGGTTCTACTTGATATAAATTAACACAAAAAATAATGTCTAAACCACCAATTTTTTTTGTAGGTGTTTGCATGATGCCACACAATCTTTTATCTATGAAACATAATGGTCTTGATTTGACTAATGAGATTTCATCTATAAGGATAATACAAAATTGTTGATATTCTTTTTTTAACATATATAATTTATTTAAGCTCAATTGAATTGTAGAGGATTTTTAATATTGTATCAATAGTGTAGAGTTCAAGGTTGTGTGTTCAATATTATAAGCTAATTTGCTTATGCATACAAGTAGCAAGCCATTTATCTTATCTAGATCACTACCAATAGATTTATTGTATACACACAATAGCCCTTGGTATATAGCTTTGATAGTGAATTTTTTTCCTATTGAAACACCTCTTGTTAGAAATAAAACCAATGGTTCAAATTTTTTTTTTCATTTTTTTATTAGTATTTACTTTAGTATGGCATGTTTCTCTTTGTTAAACATTCTTGAAACATTTTAATATTGTGTATTGTCAAGTAAGTGTCAATGCTTATCTATTTCAAATGGTCTTCTCATTTTTTTTGATAAAAGGGATAAGCGGGTTTTACAGGGACCCGAAACCACAAAGTAACAGTACAAACAGGGACCAAAGAAAGAGGTCCATCCAACAAAAAAGGCTACCTAAAAGATAAAAACCAGCAGAAACTGGCAGCCACAAAAAGTCATAAAAAGCCAATAGAAAGCCAACAACCAGAGAAACTAGGGCCCACCCACAGCTAATCCATAGTCTTCAGGAGCTCATCAGCAACCACTTCTAGGTCCACCATGTCCTGAACCCCCTCTATAAAAATCTGAGTCATATTAGTAGACAGTGCTTTTCTTTTCATACTTGATCTAGTGCGTCTAGAGATCCCTGCTTCCTCATCCTGTTCTTTCTCCTTATCTAAGTCGACAATCAGTGCTCTATTCTAGTTTTTCTCCACACTTTCAATCATGGCTTTGATGATTAGAGAATTATGTTTGGCTATTCTACAATTCTGATCAACAATTTTTTTCATGGTTATTTTAATTTTGTCAATATCATTTTCAACAATACTGTCCTTTTGCTTACTTTCCTTCACAAAGGTTTTCTTCTCCACTTCGAGTTGGCTAAGCCCAGTAACTTTGGCTTCAATCTCCCCCAACTTACTATAGAGAGACAGATTTTTGGTCTTCAAATCACTTATTTCATGAAATAACCAATTAGCATAATTAAATTTCTCCTCAGAGCATCTCTTTGCAATTCCAACAAAGTCAAAAGGGGGGTCATTATCAGAATTGACAACATTATTCACCGACTCCGCACCTCTGGGGGGGCTAGAAATCTCCTTTTGAACATTCTGAGGGGAGTGGGGACCCTCAAGACTGACCTTGGCTGCATTGGCAGAAGCAACAAGAGAGTCTTCAAGATAGGAAACTAACTTTTTAGCCAGAGAAATAGATCCCACCAAAATAACATTAGGGTTAGAGTGGTCAAGAGCAGGAACAAATCAAGCACTAGAAGGCTGGGGGGAGCGGCCAGAGGCATGAGGGGGGGCAGGGGAATCGAGGAAGGCTTAACACGGCCAGAAGAAACTTTAGTCCCTAAAATACTAGGCTCAGTATCATCCTTAATAGAATCTGAAGGGGCTAAAGGGTTTGAGAGGGCAGGCATATTCTGAAAGTGCTCATAGATGAGCCTTGAAAGACCCATGTGAAGAATTGAGTATCTTTTAGGGCTCCTTCTGTGGTCTATAAATCTATTTCTCAGGGAACAGAGCAAAAATAAAGGGATGGAAACACACACCTTATGCTGGAAGTGATTGAGCAGCACGAAGTGGTAACCATAAACCCTAGTGTAGCAGCCATCAAGAGTGATGTACTCCATGATAACCCTAAGAACTTTTCTCCATAAAGATTTTATGGTGTCCGCCTCATAGTAACTGTTTGACATTTTAACAAGTTTTTGCTTGTCCACATCAGTTTTAGGGAACCTTATCACAGCTTCATCAGAGAATTTCATGTCTCTAAAAGATTTATGCTCTTCAATCGGGATATTAGTAACCTCCGCAATAAGAGCTTCATCAGTCTGAACTTTCCTCCTGAAGAGGAAAACCTCCCCATTGTTCTAGCTTTTCTCAAAGAAATCAGTAATCTCATCCTGAGGGCCATGGAGTTTCTCGATGAACGAAAGTAAGCCACCACTTCTTATTTTGCTCCAAGCTTTAGTATTCTTGGTGTGTGACTCAAAACTGGTGGGTTCTACTCTCTTCCTTTCCCCCCCCATTTTAGAAATCTCGGTGCAGATACTGTTGCAAGCGGTGAACCTGTTCCAGATAGTTCCTTTACTTCGCAGGACCCACAAAATGTGCCAAGGTAGATAATATCTCTGAAGAATACTCTTGGCCCCATGTAGTCTACTTATTTCGTAAATCATGACTCATACCTTCATCATTAATATAAGAAGCTGCTACTTTTCCATTCACCGCATCAAGCACCATCAAAGCTTGAACATCAAAATGGAGATCAATCCTTTTATGCCACGTAAGGATTTTATCACTCTTAACTCCCTCATTAGAAAAAAAATCTGCAACGACATTTGCCTCACGATAAGCATGAGTGATTTTAAATATGTCAAACTTACTAAGTAATAACTTAGCATCTTCTATCCAATTTTTTATTGACCATCCAGGCTAGGACCTACCACAAATGCTATCTATTATATTTTTAGAATCACCTTCTAACCATATATTTTTACATTTAATTTCCTTTGCCAGGTTGATTATGTAATAAGCACCCACCACTTTAGCCACATGATTAGTTTGGACCCCCAATGGGGTGGCAAGAGCTCCCCTAAAGTTAGTTGTCGAGTCCCTTAGGACTCCACCACACCCCACCTTCCCCGGATTTCCTTTGGCTGACCCATCGAAGTTTCCTTTGGCCCAGCCCTCCATAGGAAAACTCCAGCAAACTCCCTCCTTGGAATTTTTCACCAGATTAGGAGCATTGGAAATATCCCATTTAATTCTCTATTCCCTAGCAATCTAGCTGTCATAAGGAGAGTAAGCCACCGCCTCAAACTTGCCCACCCTAAAGGGGACAACAGTGAAGTTCTCTTTAATCATCCTAAGAATTATTTCAAACACAACTTCCTTTGATGATTCCTTATCCCTGAAGATCATGTTGTTTCTCTCTTTCCAAATTCCCCACGCCACATGGGGGAATGAGAAAGCCCAAAGTTTTTTTATAAAGGGGTTGAGAGAAGGGGCTTTCCATTAAACAAAAAAATCTTCAACTAACTCCAGAGGAACCCAAGAAAAATGCTAGCATTTCAGAAGTTTATCCCAAACTAGAGAGGAGAAAGGATAGTGAATAAAGAGGTGGTTAACCGATTCAGCCTCACTTTTACAGAGGTAGCATCTATTGGGGATCAGAAAACCTCTTTTGCAAAGATTATCAATAGTTAGAACTTTGTTTTGGAGCAAGGACCAAAAAAAGATGTTAACCTTAGGTAAGAGATGTTTAGTCCAAACATGCAACCATAGAGGGGGGGCTAAGAGCATGAAAGAGACAGGCAAAAGCGGAAGAAACAAAAAACACCCAAAAGGTTCATGCTTCCAGATAAGACTGTCCTCTTGATTCAGGGAAAGTCTAACAGCATTGAGAGAGGAGTAAACATAAACGAGAGTAGGGTTTATCAAGGGGAGATTGACCCACTTACCATCTCTCCAGTAGTCTTTGACAAAGAGGCCAAAAGTGTTTTTGCAAAAATTAGCCCATCTACTGAGATTCCTGTCCTGAATCAGAGGTTCATTGCGTAGCCAATAGTCATCCCAAAATCTGATCTGGTTACCATTGTGAACCTGCCATTTCACTCCCAATTCCACCACCTTAATCCTGATAGTCATATAGTTCCAACAACTTGATCATTTTGGGAGAAGAGGATTCTCAATAAGATCCTTGAGGGAATTGTTATTCTACAAATACTTTCTTTTAATTATTTCACTCCATTCCCCAGAGGAAGAGAATAGTCTCCATATCTGTTTAGCTAGGAGCAATTTGTTCAGCAGTCTGATTTTTCTTAGCCCAAGGCCTCCATCCTTTTTAGATCTGCAAACCAGGTCCCAACCAACAAGAGGCATTCTTTTTCTTTCTTCGACTCCTGACCAAAGGAATCTCTTTTGGATCTTTTCAATGGTATCATCATATTTGGTCAGGATCTTGAAAAGACTAAGAGCATAGATAGGGAGATTCTGCAAGGAAGCTTTAAGAAGTTGGAGTTTTCCGGCTTGGCTTAGACATGCTCCTTTCTAGCCTGAGAGTTTTTTCCCAAACCTATCAACTAGAGAAATCCAGAAAGAATCTGGAGGTTTTAAACATAGAAGTAACCCCAGATAAGTAGTAGGAAGCAACTCTATCTTGCAACCAAGAATTCCAGCTATCTTCCTCTACCTATGCAAAGGTGTGTTAAAGAAATACAATGAGCTTTTTTGCTTATTTATCATCTGACCAGAAGCTCCTCCATAGGTATCCAAAAGTTTCTTCATTTCTTTAGGCTCCAAAACAATAGATCTACCCATCAATAAAGTGTCATCTACGAACTTTTGGTGAGAACAAATCAAATTGCTTGAAGATGGTTTGAGCCCACAATAGATCTTTGAGCAACCAGTTTGCTCATATTCCTACCAAAACTCTCAGCCATAATCGTGAAGAGGATAGGAGAGATGGGATCTCCCTGTCTTAGCCCTCTAGAACAGCAGAAAAAAGTGGAAGGGGTCCCATTAATGAAAACCGCCACAGAAGCAGTAGTAATAAGTTGTTCAATCAGCTGCAAAACCCTTTCATTGAACCCAAAAAAATTTAGAATTTTAAACAGAAAATTCTAGTCCACCTTGTCATAAGCCTTCGAAATGTCAAGATTTAGAAGAAAGCCTTCAAATTTAGAAACTGAGAGGGAGTGAATATTCTCATGAGCATGGACAATGGAATCAAGGATTTGTCTTCTAGGCACAAAACCATTTTGTTGAGGAGAAATAAGAGTGGGAAGAATGAGAAGCAACCTTGAGGTAAGAACCTTCGAAATGATTTTATAGAAGGAGTTACAGAGGTTGATAGGTCTAAATCCTTCAAAATCCTGCACTCCAGGTTTTTTAGAGATAAGAACCAAGAAAGTGGCATTTAACTCTTTCAAAAGGTTTCTAGAGCAGAAGAACTCTTTCACAGCCTTCTCAATATTCTCCCCAACAATATCCCAGAAACAATGGAAAAAAATTAAAGGGAAGCCATCAAGGCCAGGTGCTTTGCTTCCTTCAAATGAGAAAACAGCTTTTTTGATTTCCTCACTAGTGGGAATACCAGTCAACATAGCATTGTCTCTAGAATTAACAACCCTGGGGATAGCATCCAGTAATTCATTTTGATCCTCCAAGTTAATTCCCTCCTTTTATGACAGAAGGTTCTTAAAGAAAAGGACAACCTCTCTTTTGTTGTCCTCTTCATCCTCATATTTTCTGCCATTAACAACAATCTCAAATATTTTATTAGCTGCTCTATGTTTAGAAGCGAAGAGATGAAAATACCTGGTATTTTTATCTCCTACCTTTAACCAAAGAGCTCTGGATCTTTGTCTCCAAAATTCCTCTTCTTTAGAAATTATCTCATGAAGTTTTGTGAGGATCTCATTCTCTTTCTCCTTAGTTTCATACAGGTAGCCTTCCCTCTAAATTTTGTTTTGGATTTCAGAAAGCCTGAACTGAAGATCAGATTTGATTTGAAAGATGTTGCCAAAAGACTCTTTTTTCCACTTTCTGAGATTCATTTTAACTTCTCTTAATTTTTTGGCGACTCTAAATAAGGAAATACCCTCTATTTTAATATTCCACCATTTCCTTATTTCCTCTCGAAGGAGAGGATGGGAAAGCCACATTTTCTCAAAACAAAAAGGAGTATTCCTCTTAATCTTTAAATGGTCAGCAACAAAACTAATAGGAAAATGGTTAGATCCAATCCTTCAGAGGGTCTTTAGAGAACAGCAGTAATTTAAAAGCTAGACATCAGAAACAAGGGTCTTCTCATTTGTTAGTTGTAGAAGTTAAGTTTTATTGTGTTCAAATTAGATTGCAATTTTTATTATATTCATTATTTTTGGTATTATGTTTTCAACATTATTTGTATCTATAAAATTTTGAAAGAATTTTCCATATCATGTAGTTGATTTGAATTTTATGTATATTTTTCTTGCTTATTTTTTACTAATTTTTCATTAGTAGAAAGATAATTTTTCCATTTTATGAAGCATTTTTAAAATATATTTTCATCTATGGAAATGGAACATATAGTCAAAAAATTTCCCTATAATAGTTTTCAATGTCAACATGTTTATGGTATTTTAGATATTCAATAATTCTTGGTCTACCTTGTTTAAG
>VDFB02354370.1:0-15000 GCA_007258455.2 Sequoia sempervirens | reverse complement strand
TACAAAACAAAGAAGGAATTTAAACAAATCTTGTAGAAAATTGTTATAATAACTCAAAATTATTTATTCAAATTTTATTGTAATTCTAGAAAGGAGCAATGAATTTTCCACATTAAAAAAAACAATTCTATGTCAATTACGTGATTCTAATATCATTTGTTGGGGATTGGAAAGAAAAAAAAATTACAATAAATTTCAAAAGAAAAAAGATGTGATTTTGTGAAGGATTTTACTATTATTGATTATTTAAAAACTATTGAATCACCACAAGGAAAATCAAGATATTTTTAAATCTCATCTTGTATTTGATTAAGGGAAGGTATTGTTCTCAGCTATTTATCTCAAATTAGAAAAATATTTGATGGTAGTATTGGGAGACTTTTTTTTAGTTTGTGAGGGTCATTCAATATAGATACATATATTTTATTAACATGTCATATAAGAATGGTCAATAATTATCTTAAAGTGATATGTGCCTCTAAGTTTTTAAAAAATATGCTAGTAATTTAGATAATTAGAATAAATACAATAAATAAAACCAAAGACATTAAAGATAGTTGATCATATACAAAAATCTCTATAATATGTGATAGCTAGATATAAACCTTTGATTAATAATATTATTGGGCATGTGCAATATCATCATGGAAAAAATAGGCCCTTAAGTGGCAAAAAGATCAAAAAAATCAGAGTTAGGCAAATTGACGTAAAAATTTGAATAAGTTATCTATATTATTTCAAAAATGTGTAAGAATAGAATATGTAGGAAATTGAATTTAGTTTCTAAACTACTAGGTTTATTTTTAAAAATAGAAAATCTATTTGATGAAATTTTGAAATTTCAATGCATTAGTACTTAAATTTGAAGGAAGAAATAAGAAGTAGGTGTCTATCTGACCACCCTTACCACAGTAAAATGATAATTATTTTTTATAATATTTTAGATATAGGTAGAGGACTCATGTCCCAATGTGATGCATTTTTTTGTAATTTTTTTCCAAGTAAATAATTAATTATGAATTTTTTATTAAATTTTTTAAAAAATATAAAAACTTGTATGTCTGACAACGTTAACTTGGTCAAAACTTAATGAAATTCAATTTTTATTTTTTTAATCCTATAGTGTGTGAAGCATAGAATGTGACACATGTTTCAGATTCAAAAAATGTGATACCGTTTGAAAGATATAGATTTTTTTCAATCAACTTATCAATGAGGAAAATGTTGAGGAAAAATGAAATACAATCGCTTATTTAAAAAAAAAATACCTTCACGAAATGCATACACGATTCATAACAAGTAGGCATTTTTGGTTCGCGTATGCATTTCATAACGCATATGCATTTTCGGTTCACGTACCCAAAGTTGAACATGTAAACATTTGGATTCAGGCTCAACTACCCAATCTGTAATGCGTATGCATTTTTTTGAAAATATGTACACATTTCCTACGAAACTTTTTTTTTTCCCAAAATTTCCCATCTTCATGTACCCAACTTCTTGCTTTTACCCTGTGATGCCTTAGTAATAACTGTTAGTATGAAAGGTTCTATATTAGGTATATTAAGTAGTATTGGTTTCACTATTGATCATATTGGTGGTCAATGTATGTTCTTGCCTCAGGGTTTGGTAAGACCCCATCCAACTCCATGGCCTGCTATGGTATGGTGGACAAAAAATATTTCTTTGGTCTATTTCATTTTCTATTACCTATGTATTGATTGATTGTATTCTTTCTTTTTTAGTCAGTGTACACATCCTTTTATATTTCCAAGTAGCAAAAGCCATGAATTGTTAACTTGGTGTTTGTAAATACATTCTTGTTTTCATTGTCATATATGTATATGAATATGTATATGTGTATATGCATGTACAATAAAAAAAAATGTGAAGTTATTTTAGGGAGAGTGTAATAAAGGAAGGGATGATGTACCAACCATAGGAAGCAATAGTAGTTCACTCTCCTTTAAAGAGGATGAGCTTAAAATATGCTCATAATCGTTGATGTTATGATAAATTTTTAATGTCTTTACTTTTGTTATTTCATGGTCAGTTTTAAACTCATTGAAACCTTTTATGGGGATATTATCCCGTGAGCATAATATTTTCATATTCTTGTAGCTCATTGTGTTGACTTGATTGCATTTATTCCTTTCTATTGACTTCTAAATGGCTGTATATCGTGATACGCTTTTGAATGATGAAGTAGATTTAAAATGTGTGATTAATGAATAGATATCATGTATGTGCCATACACCTTTTCTTTTCGTGATTCAAGTACTCTTTTGTTTCATTGTGTCAATAAGAATGATCGAAGTCAAGTATAGCCGATCTCGCCTTGCAGTAAATTCCATTTCCTGCACGACTTCGAGGAAGCTCCGTCGAAGACTCTTTGACCGAAACTATGGGAAAGAATTTTAATGATAGTCAATCTGGAAAGAGTGGAGCGCTAGATTTTCTCCAAATTGGGTTGAACGCATAAATTCATTATAAATTTTGTTCCTTGATTCGGGGATATACTTTACTTCCATGACTTTCTTTGATAGGGTTAGATAGTTAGTTGCTCTCCTGTTTATAAATAAAGTTCTCCTCCTGCGCGAGGGACACATAGAGAGAGGAGAGGATAGTTAGAATAAGTAAGAGATGATAGTTAGTAAGTTGGAAGCATAGTAATAGCAGATATCATGTAAGAGTCAGTATGATAATGAGAAATAGAATCTGTATGATCAAAGACAGAGTTTGTTGTTAATTTCCACATCAACAAAGCAATCTATACCATTATGTTTTCATGAATAAAGTTTGATGAAGTTCTGAGTTTAGCATCTGTGTAATCAGTAGATGCTTGCTAAGGGGGCCCACTTAGTAAGTATATGTAGCTAGTTAGTTAGTTGTTATTTTTTATTGATCTTCAGTCAGCTTTCATCTTTGAAGTTTTCATACAAACTCAGTCTTATAGTGCTCCTGTAGCATAGAGAGTCCATCCTTGTGACTGTTCCTGCAGCATAAGGCCAGTTCAAAGTTTGTGTTTCAGTCGTAGTTGTTATGATTCCTATCATAGTTGAGTCAAAGAATTTTTCATTACCGTTTTGTGGCTTAGATAGAATTTCTTTCCAGTGTTATTTCTACTAAGATTTGATCGAAACTAGTTCCTAGTGCATATATTTTTCCGCGCCATTTAAAGTCTACGTCCCCTGGTTTGACAAGTAAAATGGACATCTATAGAAAGATATAAGTCACCTGTTGGAATGTCCAATTCCCAGAAAAGGTTTTACTGTGATTTTCATATCCTTTTGTGGGAGCGAACCATTTTTGGTGTCGTTGACGGGGATGGCGTCTAGCTAGGAGTCTATTAGAAGTCATTATCAGCATTAGTTTAGTCTGTTAGTCAAAAATTTTCAAAATCTTTCAAGCCACTACTCACCGTATTGTATGCATAGAAGAAGAAGAGACACACTGGGAAGGTTCCTCCCTGAAAATATGTTTATTGAACTACCATTTGACCCAAATTGACAATCCATTCGCCTGTAAGATTCCAAAGAGTTTGCATATGGCAAATAATCCACCTAATAATCCACTTCCTTCATTTGAGTTTCCCATTGTTCCCCAACAAGATACCGACAATCTTAAAAACATTCCCTCTTCCTTGCTTCCAAAGTTTTATGGTTTGGTTACGGAGGATCCAAAAACTTTTCTGTTTAAATTTGATGTCCTCTGTCACAGTTATGACTACAACACAGACGCTAATAAACTGAATTTATTTCCTTCCACCTTGAAGGAAGGAGCTCTCAAGTGGTTTATGAGTCTGGGAAGAGGTACTGTAGATAGTTGGGCCGCCATGCAGACGAAATTCCTTGAAAAGTATAAGGAATATTGTAAGAGTGCCAACAAAGGTGATGACATATTCCGCATTCAACAGAAGGAGGATGAAAGTCTGGAGGATTATATTTCCAGGTTTTTGTTTTCACTCAAAAGGAACTCAAACCATACTCTCAACTAGGATTCTCAGAAACTACTCTTCATGTGTGAACGTGCTGATGCCCCTCGTATTGACGCCTGGACCGGCTGGGAGGAGGTGATATAACCCAATCAGCTTTGGGATGATATAAAGAAAATATGTCTTAAATACTCTTGAGCAATAGTTAAGAAAGGTCGAGGTCATCATGCTACAATGGGGAAGTCTTCTTCTGGTGGAGTTTCTTGGATGGAGATTACAAATTTTCTATCTGATTTCAAGCAGGACATCATTAATAATATGGCTACACAACTGGATACTATGCAAGCTCAGAAGAAACATGCAGAGGCTGAGGTAGTTTTGGCTGAGTTTTGTCCATACTACAGACAAAAGAAGCGTGATTGCCAATGCAAGATGCTGGCTACTAATTTGGGAAGCCAAGAAACTACCTAATCGACTTCAAACTAGTAGGAAGGTGATGATGACTGCTGTTCTTTTGTTGGCGCAGGGAGACCATTATGGGCCCAAAGACATGCGCGCCTCAAGACCTTTGACTTCTGGTGAATCATTATTCCGGGCTATATAACCAATTTGCCATGCATATGGACTCACCACTCACTCGAATCCACTTCAAACTCAAGTTGGTCAATTATCGCATCTCACGCGTAATCTCCCGCGAGGCGTTGTTTCACAAGGGCAATGGACCCCACCTTCGTGAGGGCAACAAAATCCTCTCAATGGAGAGGTAGTCCAAGAATGGGAAAAACGGGGTCTTCGATTCCGCCAGCCACAAATAAATGCCCCTCATGCCACCTCCTGTAAAGAACGCCAAAATCTGGCCCCTCCTCGGCAATGCCTATGCCCGGCTTCAGCAGCCGTCTAATCCCAATAATAAGGCAAATGGAAGGAGCAGCCATACAAATAATTTTGCATGATCTGCCAATCCAACCAATATCAAGCTATGCCTTAAACATTTACTCCAAGCCCTAAACCACCTCTGATTATTGAAATACCAGATTTTCCCCTTGAAAAATCTACTGAACCTGTTGTTCCTACTGAGAATATGCTTATACCCAATACAATTTCTCCGGAACCTGTTTTGCAGAGATAAGACAAACCACCTTTTCCTCAGAGGTTGCAAAACACTGAATCTAAATCCATAGAAGAACCCACTTTTGATATTCTGGATCAGCTAAAAAATATACAGATTCAAATCCCTTTATTTCAGGCTATTAGAGATGTTCCCATTTTTGGAAAATCTATTAAAGAAGTTTGTTTGAAGAAGCCTGGACAAAAGAAAAAGGATCCCCAAACAATTCATGTCTTAGAGAAATTGGCTGATATAATGTTGGGAAATGTAGTCATTCCAAAGTATATTGATCCCGAAAGTCCTGTAGTGCAGATACACATAAATGGCCAAGTTGTAAAAAATGTTTTGATTGACTTAGGTGCTGCCATTAATGTCATGACAAAGCATACTATGGACTCCTTGAATATTTCAAACATTAGGTCTACACCCACAGTTCTGTAGCTTGCAGACAGCTCCACAGTTAAACCTGATGGGATGGTGGAAGATGTAATTGTCACTCTTGAATCTTGGGAGTATCCTACTGATTTCACAATATTATCAGTTAAGGAAACTTTAGGAGGGTATCCAATTATCCTTGGTAGACCATGGTTAGCAACTGTTGATGCTTTTATAGGATGTCGTTCTGGAGATATGACCATTTTTGATGGGCAGTCCATAAAGAAATTGGCCCTGTATCTGCCTGCTAGACCTCAACTAGATTTGTCCCAACCTGTTTGGCCAGATGTGGGGGAAGAGACTAAAGAAGCCAATTCTTTGGCTCAATTAATGATGCTTCAAAATGATCCATTCTCACAACTTCAGAGTGAAGATGCTTTACTTTTTAAATTATGCAATTTAACCCTGATACGAGGTAGTTCATCTGATCCAAGTGGCAGTCATCATCAATGTTTCCTGCAGCAACTAGGTTTTGAGAGCTCATTGCCTAAACTTTCGACAAATTTTCATAACTTGCTTCCACAAGAGGTACAAACATTACCTGTTGATTCTATGAGTAATCTCACTAAGCAGATAGAATTGTCTCCAGATCATTGTTTGAATGCTAATAGCAAGTTGTCACAGTATCAAGAGGCTAACTTATTAAAAATACTACAAGAACATTATAAAGTTTTTGCATGGGAATATGGGGACATGCAAGGAATAGATCCTCGAGTTTGTACTCATAAAATATATATCAAAGAAGATTGTTCACCAGTTAGACAACCTCAAAGAAGAGTAAATCCAGCACTTAGAGAAATAGTGAAAAATGAACTTCAAAAGTTGCTTGATGCTGGTTTTATTTACCCAATTTCTGACAGCCAATGGGTTTCTCCATTAGTCATTGTCCCCAAGAAATGAGGAAAATGGAGAGTGTGTGTGTATTACAGAGAGTTGAACAGTGCCACTAAAAAAGATCACTTTCTACTACCTTTTGTAGACCAAGTACTAGACTCACTGTCTGGTAAAAGATATTTTTCCTTTTTGGATGGTTACAGTGGGTACAATCAGATAAAAATAGCCCTTGAAGATCAAGATAAGACCACTTTTACCTGTCCATGGGGAACATTTGCTTATTCAGTCTTTCCTTTTGGTCTATGCAATGCACCAGCAACATTTCAAAGAGCAGTAATTAGTATCTTTGCTGATATATCTCATGAATGTATGGAAATTTACATGGATGATTTCACTACCTATGGAGTCACATTTGAAGAAGCAATGATGAATTTAGAAAAGGTATTGAAAAGGTGCAGAGAGAAAAAATTATCTCTAAACAGTGAAAAGTGTTTTCTGATGATGGAAGAAGGTATTGTTTTAGGTCATCATATTTCAAAGAATGGAATTCAGGTTGACCCTGCTAAAATTAAAGTTATTATGAATTTGCAAACTCCTACAAAATAAAAAGATGTCAAAAGTTTTCTTGGTCATGCAGGTTATTATAAAAGGTTTATAAAAGACTTCAGTAAAATTGCCAGCCCACTTTATGCCTTGTTAACAAAGGGTTCCCAATTTGAGTGGATAGAGGCCTGTGAAAAATTCTTCCTACAACTAAAGGACTTACTTACTAAAGCCCCTGTTCTTCAAGGACCAAAATGGAATTTTCCTTTTCACATACATGGTGATGCATCTGATTTTGGTATAGGAGCAGTTTTAAGTCAAAAAGAAAATTCAATTGAGCATGCTATCTACTTTATCAGCAAAAACCTTCAAGGTCCTGAGCATAACTATACTGTTACAGAAAAGGAATTGCTTGCAGTAGTGTATGCTTTCAATAAATTTAGGCATTATGTCATAAGTTATCAGATATTTGTTCATACTGACCATGCAGCAATCAAGTACCTGATGAACAAACCTGCCATTTCTAGTAGATTGGCACGATAGCTCGTGTTGTTACAAGAATTTGATATCACAATCATTGAAAAACCAGGAAGAACTAATGTTGTAGCTGACTTTTTATCAAGACTTCAATCAGCTGCACCTGATGAACATGAAGTTATTAATGATAGATTTCCTGATGAAAACTTGTTTTCTATTGTTGCACAAACTCCATGGTATGTAGACATTGACAATTATCTAGCAGCAAATAGAATACCAGCTCACTTTTCCCCAAAAGAAAAGAAGTTGTTGATAGAGAAAAATTTTAACTTTTCCTGGATCGCAAATTGTCTATTCTATACTGAACCTGATCAAGTAATGCGAAGATGTGTAAGAGAAGATGAGGCTTATGATATCTTGCATGCTTGCCATGATGAACCATGTGGGGGGAATTTTGCAGCAAAAAGAACAATAATGAAGGTTCTTACAACAGGGTACTACTGGCCAACATTATACAAGGATGTTGTGGCCTATACAAGGAAGTGTGATAGATGCCAGCGTATGGGAAGACCAACTAAGTCAGATGAAATGCCACTATATCCGCAGGTCATAGTCACCCCTTTTGATAAATGGGGAATGGATTTTGTAAGACCAATTGATCCACCATCAAATGGAAAGTCATACATTCTAGTTTGCACAGACTATGTCACAAAATGGGTCAAGGTAAAAGCTATGACTCATGCCCGAGATAACAAAGTTGTTGAATTTCTATATGAACAAATTTTCACAAGATTTGGAGTTCCTAGAGAGCTTGTAACTAATCAAGGAGCTCAGTTTACCTCAAATCTGATCACTGTACTAATGAATGACTATAAGATCAAACATAGGAAGTTTAGTCCCTATCATCCTCAAGCCAATGGTCAGGCAGAGGTAACAAATAGAGAAATTGAGGCGATTCTCACAAAGACAGTGCAGATACATAGAAAAAATTGGAGCAATAGACTTCTTGAAGCAGTTTGGGCTTACAAGACTACATGGAAGACAACAACTGGGTTTACACCTTTTGAGCTGCTTTATGGGAAAACAGCTATGTTACCCATAGAATTTGAACATAAAACTTTGAGGACAGCTCTTGAACTCAACATGGACTTATCTGAAGCACAAAAGGACCGTCTCCTGCAGCTAAATGCTTTGGATGAAATGAGAAAAACCACCCTACAACACACAGAAGCAATCCAACAGCAAAGAAAGAAATGGCATGATCAGCACATAAAAACTAGGAAATTTTCTGCTAGAGATTGGGCCTTGTTATATGATTCCAGATATCAAGAAAACCAGGGTAAGCTCACAACACACTGGCTTGGCCCCTATGAAGTTGAAAATGTGTTCAACAATGGAGCTATACAGCTGGTGACAATCGATCCAGTCTGTTTTAAATTGCTAGTCAATGGCCACCAACTCTGGTTGTACCATAAACCAATGTCAAAGGAAGAATTCATGCAACAGTTCATTCAGGTTCCTCTCGCTACTCTTTCTACAGCAGAAGGCTTTAGCCTTTCTCCTGCAGCGTTGCCGTAATTTTCAAAAAGCATGCCCATAATAAAGGTTTTCTTTTAAGGAAACCCATTTTTCTCTATTTTCATTTATCGCCCCCATCTTAATTCTTTATCTTCCATCCATCCATCCCATCCATCCATTTCATTCGTACATTTCATCCACCACATCACCCATCCACTTTATCCATTTGCATCAACCTTAATTAAGATATCTTTCCCACTTGTCACTTCATGCAGTGCCATCATCTTTCTTCACATGTACGTGTAATTATCAAAGGTAGGCCATATGTTTTCTTATCGCATATTTGATTTATTTCATTCTATTCATTTACTGCTATGCATGTACCAGTCATTATTACCCAAATCTCTACATGTTCTTTAGTACATGTGAGGACACATGTCATACTTTAAGTAGGGGGCGGGGTAATCCATATTTTAAAGCCTGTCTTTTCGCCACTGCTATAACTGCATAAATGACCTTTCTTTAATGCCTTTATGGTACTTTCCAAATGTGATCGCATGTCCTTCTTTAATGCATGTTTTTCTTGTAAACTATGATTAAGACTGCTTATTCAAAAAGTTCATTTTTGGAAAAAAGAAAGAAATGTGACGGCACGACAGAAGCAAAATCAGAATAGAAGGGGAAACAGAGAATTTGAATCTTCAGTAAGGAATTGAGTTCAGCTAAGAAAAACTGCAAACATGGGTGGTTAGTTGGTACGACATGAGCCTGTAGCTCATGAATTGTTACTGTAAAATCCACAAACAGCCCACGCATTCAGTCTCTGTGGATGGTTAAATTATTTCTTGAGCTTAAATGATTTTGATGAGGAGGCTGCTGGAGAATTCTTGAGAACCCTTTCTGAAGGGGAAGCCACCATATGGGGTCTAACAGTTGTTGCAATTGAAGACATAATTGCTGAGGTAACTGGGCTTCCAGCCATTAGAGAAAACTTTTCTTCAAATGCTGCAGCTGCAAGGGCTGAGTTTTCAATGTCGACTGATGGACCTCTGGAAGTCTCCAAGCAGGGATGCAAGCGTGTGTCACTGCCTCCTCCATATTCAGAGTATGCCACTTATATAATAAGGTATTTTACTTGTAAAAGTCATTTTTCCTACCTGCATTCTCATCATTTTAAATTATTAAGCCATATGAGGCATGGGTTAGTCATAAATATTTTAAATTTCTTGTTAAAGTTTTTAGAACAAAGTGCCCATAGAACTCAATAGGGGAAAGACAATTTTGTCACTTATCATGGCCTTATTAAATTACTGATTGAGTGCTCTTTGAGAGACGTCTCACCTCTCTCCTGACAACAATTTTTTGCCCAAAAGAGTTTGCAAATACCACAACCTCCTAGGGTACTTACACGATAGCCTCAAAGAAAGAAGAAAGAAATTGCATCTACTAGTGGAACAGGGCAAGGGTCATCTACTCCTGTAGCACCTAGTCCTGCAGATTTTGCACCCGAATCCTCTGCTAGGGTACAAACTAGGTCTGCCACTAGGAGAGAGAAAGGAAAAACAAAGGCAGAAGGGTCCCCTGAATCTGACCTTCATTCTTAGAAAAGATAATGCTCCTCTCCTGCAGCACCTTCCCCTGCAGCCGTTTCTCCTACATCAACACCTGTTGCTATTACCAGTTCACCATCATCCTCTAGTAGGGCAGAGCCCTCTGAACAAACAAGAAAAAGAAAAGCTACCAGAACACCTCCTGCAGCTGCATCTATGCCAAGAAGGGTTTCCACAAGGAAATAATCTAAGACCTCCCCTACTTCACTGCAACCTGAGGTGATTGTAATTTCAGAAGGGTCTGTTGAATCTGAATTTAATGTTTCTCAGAATGAGTCTGAGAATGCTGCTCAGAGTTCGTTCGTTCCTGAAGAGGAACAAGTTGAGACAAAAGAAACAGGGCATAATGAGCAAGGGTTACCAAATCTTGATGATTTGGCTACTGCTGCTATGCAACTTTTAGAGGAAGCACAGACTTCTCCACCGTAGCAACAGGAAGAATTTATCTTGCAGCAAGAGCAAGGACAGATTGAACAATTAAATGTGCCTAGTGAAGTTGTATTTCACCCTACAATTTGTAAATCCATTGTTGTGTATAGGAGGACATTTTTAATTGAGTTTCTGGAATATGTTAAAGATAATTGGGAAATATTTACATTACAAACTCTGACTTTTCGACACATAGCCCAGACTGATATGCAACAAATTCTATGGGAAGTAGAAAAGAAGAAATTGAAAAGGAAAATTGAAAGTCAGAAACAAGAAATTGCTAAGTTGAAAGCAAAAATGGACGAAATGTTAAAAGTAACTGGTTAAATTATGGAATGTAGACCGCCACCCAAAGTTTATGCTCTGTGCCTTAAAGAACAATTTTTTTGGTTTCAATTGATGCGAATTTCCAGAAACTAAGACCCTATAACTCACACTGCCAAAGAGTTTTATGAAGCATACCAGGTAGCCCCTAACTGGTTAAGGAATTCTCTGTGTAAATTTTATTTGCATGGCTACTTAATACCATTTGAAACATAATGGAATCCTCTTCTATACATTGGTGATATTCATTTAAGAGAATTTATGTCATGGGTAGCAAATGAGGCGAATTATGGCCGGCAGTGGGAAACATATGAGAAAGGTGAGAAGACAAAGCCTGTCCCATTACGCTCTCAAAGTTCAAACCCACATGCAATGTTGAAAGATTAATTTGCTTTAACATATGGTATTAATAATGTTTTAGCCAGAAAGAAAATATTTGATATCAGAAAGCAAGTATATGATGAATTCCAGGCACAACAATATTCGTTTTGGAGATTAGCATATACCCGAAGTGAGAAAAGATGGGAGAGATTAACTGTTGGGTTAAGAAAGTCAGAACCACATGGTCCCCTAAATTTTACAGCAGCTCTCAAATGAACTATCAGATATATTCAATTGGCACTTCAAACAAGATTTGAACTGTGGCTTCCGCTAACATTCAGACCCCCTATGCTAATGTGGCCCCTGTATCCTCACCAAGCTACAAATCTTAACAATGAATTAGAAGACCGAAGATATGAAAGGTGTCGGGATTTCAGAGGATTCTATTACAAGTTTGGACATCCATTCCAGAGTCATGCAGCCACCACTGACTTCAGAGAAACCACCAGGAAAGTTAATGCTGGAGGACCAACATTGGGCTAAGCAGGGGGCAGTGATGAGCTTAAAATATGCTCATAATTTGGATGTTATGATAAACTTTTAATGTCTTTACTTTTGTTATTTCATGGCTGTTTAAACTTTGTTGAAACCTTTTATGAGGATATCCTGTAGCATAATACTTTCATATTCCTGTAGCTCATTGTGTTGACTTGATTGCATTTATTCCTCGTTGACTCCCTAAAATGGCTAGTATATCGTATACAGTTTTTGAATGATGAAGTAGATTTAAAATGTGTGATTAATGAATAGATATCGTGTATGTGCCATACGCCTTTTCTTTCGCATCTATTACCTTTTGTTTCACAGGTTATTGAAGAATGATCGAGTCAAGCGTAGCTGATCTTGGCCTTGCAGTAAAGTCCATTTCCTGCACGACTTCGAGGAAGCTCCGGCGAAGACTCTTTGACCGAAACTATGGGAAAGAATTTTAATGACAGTCAATCTGGAAAGAGTGGAGTGCTAGATTTTCTCCAAATTGGGTTGAACGCATAAATTCATTATGAAGTATATTCCTTGATTTGGGGATATACTTTACTTCCATGACTTTCTTAGATAGAATTTCTTTCCAGCATTATTTCTGCTAAGATTTGACCGAAACTAGTTCCTAGTGCATATATTTTGCCGCGCCATTTAAAGTCTACGTCCCCTGGTTTGACAAGTAAAATGGATGTCTATAGAAAGATATAAGTCACTTGTTGGAATGTCCAATTCCCAGGAAAGGTTTTACTGTGATTTTTATATCCTTTTGTGGGCGTGAACCAAAGAGTGCATCTTACCTTCCATTCTTTACACTCTCCATTGAAAAGAGATTTCATATGCATATATACATTTGCAAAGAAATTTCCATATATGTTTACTTTGGTTATTGTTAGTAAGTGACTATAAGGAAAAGTATTTATCTACATGTGTGTTTTTTTTATTTTCTAAATTTTCCCTCCCCTGTGCCATGGTTTAATATTTGCAAGTAGGAAATCCATATATATGCATGCAATGCATAATGTCAATTTTGATGTGTTAAATTTTATGATCAAATTAAATGCACAAAAAATTAATTCAAAATCAAACAAAGTAACACAACAGATACCTTGGGAAAACCCTCCTCTTGAGGGAGAAAAACTTAGCAACAATATATCACTTATATATTGAATCAATAATGAAGTCACTTTTACAATAGACGTCGATATGAAGGCCTAACACATGCACTCCAATCTGATGCAGTGGAATATAAGATTGATGATAATTATCTTAGCCAACTATATAAATCGATCTCCTCTCAATGATTAAACTTGAACTACTTGGGAAGGAATCCACACTTCAAAAAATCATATCAAACTTCTCAAATTGATGCCAAACAATGGAAATGCCAATGAATATATATACAAATCAGAGATGAAGAGTTGAGTCTCTCCAAGACAAGTCATCCTAAATAGAAGGATGAGTCTTAACAATAAAGCATAACCAATCACAACTCTTCAAGAGGACAACCTCATAGAAAATTGTGCCTCCTCAATTCACACCTCCAGGTGAAGAGATGTCAGCCTTGATAAATAGATGAATTTCCAATAACAAATATTAAATCTTACTTAATGAAATACATGACTCATCAAAATGACATAAGTCAGCTCCAAGAGAAAGAAATATAAGTATAATTCAAATAGTCATTTAGGCTATATTTCAATTATCTTTATACTCGAGTCTGGAAGAACCATCCTATAGCTGCTAGAACATCAACACTCCCTCTTAGCTAGGGATGATACTTCCAGCTACACAAAACATGTCACCTCATCATGATGTCTATCACTATGGCTACAACCATAAGTGAAAAGAAGAATATCACCTCATCATGATATCAGTTATCACCTCAACATAATATAAACCATTATGGCTACAACCATGTATGGGATGTACAAGTTTTCATCACTTGTGTGATAATTTCACCTCAACATGACTTTCACTATGGCTCTCCCAGAGGTTGAAAACACAAGTACAAAAAAAATCATCATGACTCTCTCTCATGATTCTATCATGGAGTCACACACATGACATCCACCATGACTCTCTCAAAGGGTGGAATCAAGGGATTTCACCTCGAACTTCTCTTACCAGGAAGAACTTATTAATCAAGGGATTACACCTCAAACTTCTCTCATAGAGAAGAACTCATTAGTCAAGGGATTTCACCTTGAACTTCTCTCATAGAGAAGAACTCATTAATCAAGGGATTTCACCTTGAACTTCTCTCACAAAGAAGAAACCATTATAGAGATCATTGATACTAAGACTCTTTCTCAATTAAGGTTGGATTCTCCACCATACCAAGCTTATCTCGAAAGTAAAAAAAAATTATTCTAGAGAGAGGCTTGGTGAGAATGTTTGTCGTCTTCTCATCAGTGTTGATATATCTCAATTGTTTAGCCTTCCCCAATACCATATCTCTGATATAGTTGTATTTTATCTCAACATGCTTGGTTCTATCATGAAACACAACATTGATAGAAAGCTTCACAAAACTTTGGTTATCACAATGAATGATAGTAGGCTCCATGATTTTCCAAACAATCCTGCAAGGAGCTTACGAAGCCACACTACTTCTCGAGCTGCCATACAAGTTGCATTTTATTCTGCCTTTTCTATACTCAATGCTACAGATGACTGCTTCCTACTACACCAGGATATCATAGAAAACCCCAAACTGAAGCAACATCTAGAGGTGCTCTTCCAATCTTTGACACACCTTGCCCAATCAAAATCAGTATAACCATGCAATTCCAAATCAGCATCTGAAGAATATCTCAACCCATATCTAATTGTACCACACAAGTATCTTAGGATATGTTTAGCGACAACAAGATGTATTTGTCTCAATTCACACATCAAATGACTAAGTGCACTCACAACATAATAGA
>VDFB02354369.1:0-10119 GCA_007258455.2 Sequoia sempervirens | reverse complement strand
GAACAAACTGCTGGCAATATCTCAACCGAGGTAGTGGAACATGCCGCCGATATAGTGACTGCCCCCTGTGATGTGGTGGCGAGAGGTGCCCACCCTAGCAATGCACCTGGTAGTGAAGCAGCTACCCTCAACATTCGCCCGGCTCCAACTGGCGCAATAGGAAGGGTGAACGTGACTGAATGTGTACTCTGGCTGGCTGGCGGTGCCAGAAGAGTAAATCCTTCCGGCTGCAATACTGGTATGTCAATCTCGCTTGCCTCCTGACCCCCGATGGCAACGGACACCTCCTAATCGGCCGGTGGACTGGACTCCGAGGGCGAGGAAGATAAGTCAATGGGCTCCTCCCCGTCAGATGCATCGCTCTGCTCTGAGGCCTCCTCCTCTGATGTTTCCTCTTCCATCGACGCCTCCCTCTGTTTCCTCCTCTTTCCGGAAGCTGTGCCCTCGCCTGTTTGCTTTACTTCCAGTTCCGACCAGTAGAATACAGTCGGCAATCCAGGGTCCAGGTGAGTAAGTGGCCGCAACCGACCCCAATTGCCCTCGGGCACCTGTGTGAACGGCATCCAGAAAGAGGGCTATGGCGTGCTGAGTCATATAGAAGGCCTTATGCCTCTGTGCTAAAAAATCCCTCATCCGCTCTGTGAGTAGCCTCGCCCAGTTGTATACTCGGCCAACACGGAGTCCGACCATGAAATCAACCAGCCATATAGCAATGTCCGACGCTCGGCTAGCCCCTGTGAGTCGGCATTTCATTAGGTCAAGCAAGCATTTCCATTCCGCTGTTGCTAAGTGGTTTTTTCGGAGGCCTCGATTGCCAACGCTCCATATGGTATGTTGTTCTTCGGCTGACAAGTCGCTACGACACACCTGTTTGACTAACAATTCCTTATGCTCCTGTGTCATCCTCTTGGGTTTGTTAACCCCTATTCCCGACGCTGGGATGCCAAACACCCGCTCGAAGTCCTGCGGCCAAAATGAAATTGTCACTGGGCAACCTCTGTAATCAATTACTGACTTGTGTGTATGCCTGCAATAGTTCTCCACCATCACCTTTAGCCAAGGCTCGAATTCCCGAGAATTGAAAAAGGGCACCAGCACAGCCTTGTCTACCCGAGCGTGTCGAAGTGCAACCTTCAGGGAGTGGTCGTCTAGAGTGCTTCGCCACCACTGTTTGCACTCGTTGCCGGTCAGGTTCTCCCATGTCATCGTTTCATTATCGGCGTCCGTCCTTTTTCTTTTCCCAGCCGAGGCTACCTTTGGCTGGTGCTGCATAGCCTTCTTGCCCTTGTCCATCTTTCTGTCAGTTTGGCGATTCCAGCCGACTTTATAACTCTCAAGACTGCCGAAGCTATCAAAATTGCCGAACTGCCAATGAGAACTGCCGAACTAAAGCGCAAGCTGGGAATAGGCCCTTGGGTGAGCCTTGCCATTACAGCCCCGGAAATCACCCCATGGTGCCGTGGTTTGAAGAGGCAGGAAATCCGTGCGGTTTGCGAGGCAACGTGAAATCCATACAATCTGGGCGCTTAGGCCAAATGCGACCACGGAATTTGTGAATTTCATTGCAAGTTCCTGAAATCTTGGTGCCGATCAGTTCTCCTGATCTCTGAGGCGTCTGAAATCTCCACAGGGCAATGCTGGAAATGCATTTGAGAGGAAACCAGCCAATACTGCTGGGGCGTCGGTTGCAAAGACAACTCACTAAGAACCGTGCGGTTTCAAGACATGAATTCGGTACGGGTGATCTTGCGTCTGATTTGAGAGATCCACGATACAACGATGCCGTCTGATATGACTCGGCACAAACTTGATCACAGAAATGTCAAATGACACCGGAGAAGATCAGCAAGGCGCCGTACGATATCAAACTTGGCACAATTTTTTGTCTGGAACAGCCGTACGACCTCCAGTGGCCAACATAATTGTCGTACGATGCTGCATTTGGCAAAAAATTTAACTTGCACAGGCCGTACGATATCAATCTTGGCGAAATTTCCAACTTGCAGAGGCCATACGATTTCTACTGGCAAATAGAATGAATACTGGAAAATGTGAAAATACCGTACGGTGTGAGTCCCTTGGATGCCGTACGACCTCAGGCTCTTCTGAATTCTGTACGTCTGAGTTCCGTACGCTTTGGAGACTTAGTAAAAAGTGTCGTATGATTTCCTTCTCTATGCCCTGTGCGCCTCCGCAACTGATAAATTCGTGCAAGTTCTTACTCCCTTCTTTCCCTCTGTGATCTTGCTGTGTTCTGTCTTGTCTCCAACCTATCGCCTCTTCAAATGGCCATACGATTTGAGGTTTTATATTTATTTCATTTTTTTCTTTACTCGCCTTCACCCTTGGCCGTACGCCTTGCTTCCTAGTCGAGTTTTGGCATCTCTTTATTATTTTAATATCCTTTCCCTTAATCTTTCGCCATTTACTCCCCTCAGTCAATTTCCCTTTTGGCCGTACGGGTTGTTTAATGCTCCAGGCGTTTATTTTAATCTACCTTACTTTATTTAATTTAATATTTCTCTTGATGGCCGACTTATTTAATTTATTATTTAATTTTTTCTCCCTTCGTTTGCTTTCTTTTCTGACTTCTCTTTCGTTTCTTTTATTTTTCTCCTCTTTCTTTTTCTTCCCATTCGCCTTGTTTTTCTTTACTTACTCCGTTATTTTCTTTTATTTTCATAGCTTTTTTCCCGTTTATTTTTATTTTTCCCAGCTTCCATTCATTTTCTCTCTCCTCCCTTCTCTCTTCTTTTCCATTTTCCCTTTCATCTCTTTTTTCTCTCTCTTCATCTCTTTTCTTGTTTTCTAATTTTTTAATTTTTTCATACTTTTCATTTTTTAATTCCAACACAATTTTTTCATCTCGTACCTGTTCAAACTTGTGGACTGGCATATCGTCCAGTGTTGATACTCTTTCTTTGTGCTCTCCGTTCTCGGCCGAAAATGTTTCACTGGTCGAGCCATTATCTTTTTCTACTTCCTCTTGACCTACAAGATGTGGCAATCCGTGAAGACTTTATAATCTCCACCGCCAAAGGAAATAAACGCTTTAGTGAACCGGGTTCTAATTTTCCTAGCAACGCTAATCTCCAATACCCTTTCTTTTCATCTTCGTTCCATTGTTTTCTCATCATCATCTCTAGTCTCCTCCAGATTCAGATGCCGAAGATGCCAGATCCTCATTGACGGCCTGATTCTTCAGATCAATGGTGTATTTCCTCCCCCGATTTTCTATTGAGAGTGTATTCCGCTTCCAGTTGTGGGTTGTCTTGGAAGCGATCAGCCACCCCGTCCTAGGAGTGCATCGTACACCTTTTTCTCCATTGGGATGACTACAAAATTTAACAGAAACAGTTGCGTGCCAATCGAGACCTTCTGCTCCATTAGTGTACCCAACGGTCTGATACCATGTTGATCTGCTCCCACGAGGTGGAATGTCGGGGGCCAAAGAGTCGGCTTACCCAGACACTTCCAGGTCTCTTCTGGCAGTACATTTACTCCTGAACCACCATCGACGATAGTATTAGATAATCTCATGCCCAAGATTTCCATTTCGACGACGGCTGGTTTCCTCCCGATGCTTACCACTAGGAGCATTGGATCCGAAGTCTCGGCTACCACTTCTGGCGTACGTTCTGGTGAACTCTTCGAAAGATTTTCTCCAATAGCATTTGTAAGTGCTACTTTGAGATAAGGCATTGTTTGCAAAAGATCAGTTACCTTAATAGGTACGGTTGTGTGAAGCACCTGTCGTACGATATTCTTCTCCGACTCCGACTGTAGCAACGTACTGGTACCTCTCGGGTTCTTGCCTTCATTCGCCATTGCTTGTTCTACTTTTGTCTTGGCCTCCCGAAATCGTTCTTTCTCCGTACGAGGGTCTGGATAATTTGCCCTTTTTGACTGTGCCCTTGTAATCGCCAACACTTCCTCGTCAGCGACTTCCAGCATATTGATACTTCCTTTTTGCTTCGGACAGTCGGTGTCATCATGATCACCCGGTCCACACCACTTGCACAGATTTCCCCCGTTGCCCTGGCCGCTCTGACAATCCCTCGCAAAGTGACCCCATTCATTACAGTTCCGGCACTGGATCATCGGTCGTCCTTTGCTATCATACTGAATTTTGCTTCTCGGCGTATTTCGCCGATTGTTGCGGTAGCCTCCAGGGGATGCATTGTTGTTCTGTGGCTTTGGTGGCGTGGTTGGAGGAGTTGATTGTTCGCCTTGAGTGAAGAATACTTGCGAACTTTTGGTTTTTAAATTGTATGGGCACTCCTTGACGGACTGTCCCATAACCTGGCAGATGTCACAGAATAACTTTTTTGGGCAACTTGCCTTTGTGTGACCTTCCGATTTACAGTCCATACACCATAATTCATTGGCCTCTTTGGATCCTTCCCTGTCGGCCTTCAGGTCTTTCATTATCCGCATCATATCCCGCCGAAGGGCCTGTACGGTTGCCGATTCATCGTCACTTTCCTCGGCACTCTCATCGTCATCCCTCCTCTTCCCCTTCGAGGAGGTCCTATTTTCACTTTCAATATCCATCGCCCGATTGTATGCTTCAATGTACGAGGACGGTGGTACTACTTTCATTTTCCGCCGGAGTGAGGGAATCAGTCCTTCAATGAACCATCGTTTCTTTAAACCATCTACCGGCTGTGCCTCCAGCTTTCCGATCAAGTCTTTCAACCTCCTGTTGTAGGTCCGTATGTTCTCGTGCTTGCCTTGTTTGGTATGATATATTTCTGTGACGATCTCACTATCGTCCCGTAGGAGTTTGAACTCCGCTTCAAAATTTTGCTTCAGGACCCTCCATGTGGCTCTCTGCGCTTGGTCCAATTCCGAGTACCAATCAATGGCACTGTCTCTGAGTGTTGCTGGAAATGCCTTCAGCCACTGGTCGGGGTCATCCTTACCAAGCATCCAGACAGCCACATGTCTTGCAATGTCAGACGGATCCCTCAGAAGCATTCCTCATGCACCGCAACTTTGCCGATCCGATGAGCCATTTCATCGTTGACCTCTCGTTGACTCCTCCTTTTGTGTTTTGGACCGACAGACTAGTGTGTGGATTTCGCTACTCTCCTCGCGGCGCCACCAAGACTTTGCCACGTGACGAAGTCACTTCCATCGCCCTCCGCCGTTGTCTCAACACCATGTAATCTTCAGATCCCCGCCGATGCTCTCTCTGCCCTGGGGTCTTAAGCTCTGGCCTTCCCCTCCTTAACTCTGCGTCGTCATCCGAGAGTGACAACTCTCGAAATCGTCTGATGCTACTAGTCAAATCATCTTCATAGGGGTTATATTTTCCTGTGTGTGGAGTGCTGAAGGGGTCTTCGTCCCTTCCTTCTATCAAACTGTGGTGTGCTCATTCAATAGATGTGTCTATTTTTTTCAAATTTTCATATGTTCTTTTTATGCTCTGATTGATTTCAATTAAGTCCTCATCTAGTTCCTTACCGACTTTCCTTAGTCGTCTTCGCCGACTTTCCTGCTCTTGTAGCCTGAGTGATCGCCGAACTTGTTCTTCCAAAGTCCTGTGCCCATCAGGTACTCTATTCTTGTCTTTGTTCGGCCGTACGGGCATTTAGTTGTTCAAGCAATCATTGCTGGTTGCCGGAAGTGCGGCGCCGACTAGTATCGCGTTCTTCCTCTTCACGTTTGGTTCTGTCTTCACAACGTTGCACGATTTGCTGCCTTCGGCGCTCACGAGCTTCTTCATCTCGCAAGTCTTGCAGAATAATGAAATGGCGGGCCAGCAACCTGGGCATGCGGTTCAGGATGTGGTTCACCTCGTCGTTCACTTCCAGCCGATCCCAGATGACTTCCTCAGGGATCTCCGGAATGTGGGATTCCCTACGTACGTGGTCACAGAGCGAGATTTTCCACAAATTTACCAAATCTTCTGTCAATGAGTCTTCTCGTTCCTCATTAGCATTTATAGGTTCTTCCGCTGGTCCCATTACGCTGCCATGGTGGATGATGCCCTAGTCCGTTCAGGCAACGACGCCAAATGTTTGCCTACGGAATGGGATTCTAATCTGACGTACTACTGGCAAACTTGTAATATGCAGAACATAGGATAAAACAGTAAATGGAAAGATATCATAGTAAAATGCCAGAAACTTTATTCATTCTCAGGAAATATCATGTACAAGAGAGTATCACAATGCTTACAACATAACTCATTCAGAATCATCATCATCACAATAATCTCCCGACTATCCCAACCGACTACATATAACGCTTGGTGGTGGTTAGATAACCAACCGACACGACGTTTCATAACAATATTAACATAACATTAATCTGAACATGTTTTCCCGAAAGTACATGACATTATTATTCTTTACTAATCTATAGTTTTGTTGGCAATTGGCCGACTACGGCCGACAACAAGGTAAAATATCCGACTAACAGGCCAACGGTCAACAGAAATGATCACATCTGAGAAGGGGACATTACACTCTCCTTCCACTCTTCTTTCTACAAAGAGAGATAGAATGTCATGTCCCCATCCTAGTCAGCACAGCTGGTGACGAGGTTAGCCTATCATTCGATCCTCGTAGGCTGACAGGAGTGTTCAGAGGATCATATTTGGCAGTTGCTCAGTGTTGGTTAGCTCCAGAATTGCAGTGGGTCGCTACTTTTGCACCTTCCGTGAGAGCTTTTCAGAGAACTTATTTTAGAAAGTTAGGGTCAATTTTAAGCCTATTTTGTACACCTCAGTGCACTGACCACCGATTCAATCTACCAGTTAGCTTGCGATTTGATCGAGAAACAAGGAGTATTTGATATTATTAAATATTTAATAATTTGACTTTATAATAAAGTCACTTTATTGAAATATTAAAATATTTAATTATTTGGCTTAATTATAAAGTATTTAATTATACTTTATAATATATTATTAAAATGTGACTTAATGAGTATTTAATGCTCATTAAAAGTGGACGCCAATAATTAATCAATTCTCCTAAGTCCAAAAGTGAAAATTAAATCATTTATTTAAATGATTATTTTAATGGAGAATTAGGTCAAACTTTTCAAAGAGGAAATATATACCTTTCACAGGCAAAATCGAACTATCATGTTATTATTCAATTTTGTCTACTGGCATCTGAGCTTTGGAGTTTGCAAACCCTAGGGTTATTGGCAGACGATCGTTTCTGGAGAACGTAACCTCTTCAGAGATCAGGCAGACTGAGGCTGTGAGATACCAGCTGAAGCTTGCACTTGGTGATTTCATCCAGAAGTCACAGATTGAGCATAATTATTTATTCAGACAGAGATTCACAGTGTTTTCAATCAGACAGTCAAGGCGACTCAAGCAAGGATCATTTATTATTGTTCTGGCACAAATCCCAAGGTGTCGTACCATTTCTGTACTTGCTGTACCAGGCCGTACCAGTCAGCAAAAAGGCCGTACTTTTCATTGCATCTGGAAAATCGTCTTCTTCTTTCACAGTCTGGAGTTTGCATTTGGGGCGATTTGGATACCAGAGGAGTTTGCATCTTTCTGAGAGCCTAGAGAAACATTCATTAATTCTGGCCGGACTTTCTCATATCTGCTGCAGCCGCCATTTCAATAAATACCAGGTTTTTAAATAATTTTTCCAGTGTTGCTTTCCTTGTTCAGTTTTTGACTTTGTAAAAGCTCAAAGAATATAATAAATTGAAGCGCCTTGTTTCCTGAGCACGATTTGAGACATTCAACGCCTTTATGAATTTTTTATGAATTTTTCATTAATTTCTAGAGAAATCGCATTTTACATTTTTTGTCAAAAAACCTCCAAAATCACAAAAAAACCAAAAATTGCAAAAACGACAAAACAATAAATTAGGGTTTGAGCAGAGAACCGCCAGGGTTCTGACAGTGGTATCAGAGCACAGATCTCCTGCCATCCTGTGCCTTTTCAGTGCTTTCAGTGCTTTTCAGTATTCAGAGTGCTTTTTGCTTGCCTTTTCATGAGCCGAGATCCTATTCAGTATATGAGAGGCGTAGGAACAGGCAAAGACGACGATTGGACAGGTCCACCTATCCCTGAGGGTCAGACAGTGTCGGGGGTACTTGGGATTCATGCATCCGGGGCCTAACAAGAGAAAGGAGAATGTTGCAAACGTAATGGCGCGATCCCCAGATTCCTAAGGCAGAGGCAACGAGATCCAGAAGGCACATGCAGGATCAAACGATGGGTACCATTAGACAAAGGTACGCCCACATGCCCACACCACATCTGCATTGGGACAGACGAAATGGATCAGACTAAAGGATCACCATTACATCCTGTGACTCAGGACAACACACTGATTCACTGTGAGCGAGGCCAGCCACTACTTTCACCTGCAGAGACTCCACCGACCTGTGAGCAGAGCACGCACAAGATCAGAGTTTCAAATTTTAATGGCATGTCACATGGACTTGATTTAGACTTCATGGCTTACATGTTCTTAGCAACAGATCCGGCAGGCACTTACATTTCATGAGTTTATAGATGTCTATAAACCCAGAGGAGGAGGTAGATTTGATCGTAGACCCCCACAGCATCAGCAGCAGCAGCCACAGGTGAATAGAGACTTGCAGTATGCGGTGAGCAAGATCACGCTGCCATATTTTGATGGGTCAGAGAAGACATCAGCTAGGTCTTGGGTCCAGAAATTGGACAATTATTTGTCACTTAGGCCTATGCAGGAGGATGAGGCAATTAAATTTGCCACTTTACATCTGGACGGAGTAGCGCATGTTTGTTGGCACCATGGCATGTATACGTTAGGCCATCATGCGGTCAATACCTATCAGGAGTTCACCAGCAGACTGATAGAGAGATTCGATAAGAAGGATCCAGAACTGTATTTCAGAGAGTTGGCTCAGCTCAGACAGACAGGCAGTTTGGATGCATACATAGGTGAGTTTCAGAGAGTTGCAGTTATGGTGACTGGCATTTCAGAGTGGAGACTCATTATATTATTTGTTGAGGGTTTGACAGAACCCATGAGAGGTTGGGTCAAGGCTTTTGCCCCTCCCACACTTCAGGAGGCCATGCGGAAGGCACGAAGCATGGAACTTGCAGCACCTCGCAGCAAGTTCAATTCAGGGTCCACTCCATACACGAGACCCAACAGGCCTTTCGATAGAAACAATGACAGAAGTAGACCCTTTGACAGGAGGAAGGATCAACAGGATCCGAAGAGACAGAATGCACCACCGTTTGATAGAGAAACATTGAATGAATTACGTAAGAAAAAGTTGTGTTTTTGGTGCAAGGCACCCTATGATGAAAAACACATATGCCCACTTCGTCCGAAAGTCAAAAATAACCAAATGGAGTGGTTTTACGAGGGCGAAGAACAATCTGATCTGTCAGACCAGCAAGCTGATTCCGAGCATTCAGATGATGAGAGGTCCGAAAATGAAGTTGAACATGAAGGTGGAAGGAAGCTACAGGAAGCCCATTTGACCAGCCTTCAGAGAGATGGATCATTTCGACTTCGTGGACTCTTAGCGGGACAGAAGGTGATTACTTTGTTGGATACGGGAGCTACACATAATTTTATTGATGCACGCTTAGTGGAGAGACGTGGTATCCAGACAGAGGCTTTCGAGGGTATCCGAGTCAAGGTAGCTGACGGATACACTCTCAGGTGCGACAGAAAGATTACTGCTCTGCCGATGAGATTGAACAACTATGAATTCAAGACTGAATTCTATGTTGTTAATATGGGTGATACAGATGTGGTACTAGGGATGGCATGGTTACATGATTTGGGTGAGTTCACGCTCAACCTACGGGACATGGAGATGAAATTTAAGGTTGACGGAAGACCACATGTCATCAAGGCAATACGGGACAGTAATCTTAGGATGGTTTCCTTCAGGCGGATGGAGAGGCTCATTCGTCATGATATGGTTGACTGGGTGGCTGAGTGCATGTTGATGCCAGCCCAGCAGGAGCCGCAGAAGGGTGAGTACCACCCTGACATACAGATTCTGAGGACTAAACACTCCAAAGTGTTTAGTGATATTCCACGTGGTAGGCCTCCAGATAGAGGTACAGAGCACATTATTGAGTTGGAGGAGGGCGCAAAGCCCGTTATGATTACTCCCTACCG
>VDFB02354367.1:0-20417 GCA_007258455.2 Sequoia sempervirens | reverse complement strand
CTGGTTATTAAAAAGGAGAGATAATCAGTCAAATAAAAGGGTCAAATGCTTTATTTGCAATGGTCCTCATTATGCTACTAACTGTCCCAAGAAGCTTAATCCTGGTACAAAGATTTATGCTAGTTTTGAGAAAAATAATCCAGGATGGGATGTTGTACCATACACTGATGAATTAACAGATTTATATGAGCTAGTTGAAATTGTTCCAGAATCCACTTTCATGATGAGATCCAGAGATAGAAGAAAAATGAAGAATCTATCCATATCATCTTCTTCCCCGGAGACAACTTCAGATGAAGATGAATATTTTTTGGTTACATTGTTAAAAACCACTATTGCAGATCTTAACACAAAGATCCAAATAGAGAAATCTAAGGATCCATATAAATTAGCTGGAACAAAGGAAGAAAGCAAGAAAGCAGTACATCAACATCTTGTAACGATGAAAAGACTTGACAAAGAAAAAAAAGATGTTGAAAAACAGTTGAAAAAACAGAGACATCCTTCTTTCACAGAAGCTAAAGACATTGACCATGGATATAAAATTCCACCATGGCAACGAAAAGAATCATCTTCTTCCAAGACCCCAAAACACTCCCTCCAAGAATATGATATAATAGGCATATTCAAAAAATTTGATCTTTTGTTGAATGATGTTAGTGATCTTAAAAGATTACTCAAAACACAACAAAAAGAGATTATAAATCTTTCTGTGGAGGTGGGAGAAATCAAAGATCTACTATTCAAAGCTGATGAAGCAGAACATAGCAGCAGCAGTAGGAGAAGTAGCAGCAAAAGCAGCAGCAGTAATCCTCTTATAGGAAAAGAAAGAAATTGCTCTTTATTACTTGCAAATAATGGTAATTATATTAGAATAAATCTTTGTTTCTCTGGTTACAAGAAAATACCATTGGACACTTTTGTGGATACAGGATCGTCAAGATCACTAGCAAAGACAAATGCTATTCCATCATGCTTTTGGAAAGAAAAAGCAGATCTTCCACAAAGCTATGCAATCAATGGGCAGAGAATACAGATGGGAAGGTATGCACAAGATGTTCACATTGAAATTATGGGAAAAACATTTATTACAGATTTCATTGAATACAATGACCTAGAGGATGATGTATTATTAGGATTCTTATTCTTTACAAAGTATGAGCCTCTCTAGTTTTGGAAACATAAAATTTCTTTGAAACATGAAGATGGTCAAATTGAGATTCCTACATTAAAAATTGTAAACCATAGATTTGACCAACAGAAAAAGAGAAAGAGGCAAGAATCTAGTAAAGAAAATAAAGAAGGAGCAACAAATCCTTTTGATAAGATCACAAGATTATTTGAGCAAGATTGTTGCAGTCCTAATCCTCTACAATTCTGGTCTCAAGAACACGAAGAATGTGAAATACAGATAAAACCAGAATGTAAATCTATAATCCCATATGAACCAGCATATCTGATGAGCCCAACAGAAACCAAAGAAATAGATGAACAATTGCAAGAACTATTAGAAGGCAATTTTATCAGAGAAAGCAAAAGTCTGTTTTCTTGTCCAGCCTTCTTAGTAAATAAGAGAGCAGAGCAAATAAGGGGAAAGAAAAGATTGTGTATTAATTACAGGCCATTAAATGAGATAATTCTTCCATTTAATTATCCATTTCCCTTCAGTTCAGATCTAATCTGAAGAGCTGCAAATAAAAAGATATTTTCAAATTTTGATTGTAAATCACGCTTTTGGCAGGTAAAGGTAAAAGAATCTGACAGGTATAAAACATCATTCTCAGTCCCTCAAGGATTATATGAATGGAATGTCATGCCTTTTGGTCTTAGCACTACACCATCATATTTCCAGAGAAGAATGGATCAGGCATTAAGGCATTTAAAAGAATTTTGTGTTGTTTATATAGATGATATTCTTATATTTTCAGATTCCATCCCTGACCACTTGCAGCATTTAGATGCATTATACAAATCTATCAGAAATCATGGAATTTGTTTAACAGCCAGAAAAATGGTTATCGGCCAAACACAAATTGATTTCTTAGGATTGCATCTACAGGATGGAAAGGTAATGTTACAACCTCACATTCTTGTCAGGATCCAGGAATTCCCAGATATACTAACAGACAAGAAACAAATTCAAAGATTTCTAGGTTGTCTCAATTACTTATCTCCATTTATAAAGGATTAGCAGAAGATAAGAGAATTATCCAGAATCATCTCAAGGATAATACTGAAGAATGGTCTGAAGAAGCTACAGAAGCAGTTCAACGGATAAAAGCAAAATGCCAAATTCTTCCTGCTTTACAAAATCCTGTTGAAAATTTTCCATTATTTCTATATACTGATGCTTCTGATAAAACATGGTATGCTGTACTTATACAGGAAGAAGACAAGAAGATACAACACATATGTGGCTACAGATCAGGAACATTCACTGATACTCAGACAAGGTACCACATATATGAGAAAGAAATATTGGCAGTAAAAAATGGAATCAAAAAGTTCAAAATCTTCTTAAAACCAGTCCATTTTACTGTCCGCACAGATAGCCAAGCAATGAGAAATTTGCTTCATAAAAGGCCAGATCAAGATATTGCACAAGGTAGAGTTGCAAGATGGTATTTTGAATTTCAAGGATATGATTTTGATATTGAATGGATTAAAGGAGATCTTAATCCTCTTGCAGACACTCTTACCAGAGAAATGGCGTGTTCCATTTACACTGACCTTGAATTTTTAGGTTGTGAGTTTTACAGACCAGATGGAGCTCGCCATGTACATAGCAGATTTCGGCCAGGGGAATACTTTAATTTTACCCTCTCTTCCAAAAGAAATTTGATAACTTTATTAGAAACTTATTTCTTAAATAAGTGGCTTTTAGATATGAGAAGAAAAATTGAATATCAATTTCACCATGTTATATTAGATCCAGATGAGGAAGATGAATTCACAAAAGAGATTGGAATGGAATTTGCTCCAATCAAATATTGGTGTGGAAGACAGATGATACACATCAGATTCAAAGGACTTTTTGGTATGAGTTGGTCTAAGAAAAGTAAAATGAATTTGTTAAAACTATTAAGTTTGGTTTTGTGACTAGGATCAGCATAGACCAAGACACCTTTGAAGATTATGCATTTAATTGTGGCAGATTTAACGAGTATAATAACTAGGCTTATCCTTCGTTGGTTCTCCGAAAGTATCTATAACACATTGTTCAAGTTCAAAACTTCTTCCGGCATAATAACTAGGCTCATATAAATTAATACATTATCATAGATTTAATTGACGCTACTTTAATGAATAAGCTAAATCGGACTTCAATATGGTTCTCTGAAAGTATCTATAACTTTCCGTTCAAGTTCAAAACTTTTCCGCAGCAATAATCTAGCTCGATGCCAATTAACTAAAAGAAAGAATAGATCTAATGAGTGACTTTTAAATTTGCATGCGACCCATCTTTTATTTGCAGCCACTTTTTCTATTAACACTCTATTAGGTCTCCAAAGTGTTATCAACTCGCCTACCTAACCAACAGAGTTCACTGCCAAAAATTTCCATGATCTCATCCTTTTATCAAAATGATCCACCTCCTTATGACATAATTTTGTTTCTTGAATAAGACAAATATCCACCTGAGACATCTCTGAATGATGCTTAATCAAGAACTTTTTGTTAGGGATGTTTATTCCCCTAACGTTCTAGGTTAAGATTTTCATTTCTCTTCAGGAAGGGCCTCATGCATCCCTACTTTCAATATCTCATTGATTTTTTTTTAGCCATTGACTTCTCCATCTAGCCTAATCTTATCTGAGTTAGGTATTATTTCCCATCTCTTTCTCTTTCCACAGTCTAGAGAAGTCTTTGTTGTTTTCCTCTGATGAAGACCTAATTTTTCTTTCCCAGGATGGTAGTCATGCATTTCATTTTCATCAACCATTGAACCTTCTTCTTCGAAATCAAGATTCTCATCCCAATCCTCCACAAAGTTTGGCACCTCCCCTTGCATTCCGTAAGACTTCTTCGGCTTCCTATGCTAACTCTACCAATTCCTTGCTTGCCTCTAATAGGGAATTAAGTTCATCCATCCACATGTTATTTCCATTTAGATCAATTACTTTTTTCAACTTATCATCCAGAGCCTTACTTAATTCAAGTTTTTCCTTTGCCTATTCTTTAGGATTCAGAGCCTCCACTACTTCTGGGGGTTGGTGCAACGACCCTGGGTTAACATTTGATGTCATATTATTTGCAGACCCAACATCCCCAACCCCATCAGGGGTAGGGACCAAATCAACCTTGGCTTCCCCTTTTGTAGTTGGATCTAAAGACCGCCAACCCAAATTTTCAATTAGGGTGTTCTCTGGATTAGGATCATATTCCAAGGGTTGCCACAAGTTTCCCCAATCCATGAAAATATCTAGTTCTTTCCAACACGAGATTTGGGGCTTGTTCTCCAAATAGATTCTTACATATGTGCTAATGCCATCCTAGTTTAGTGTTTGCCTAGATGATTTCTGATCTCCTCCAAGATGTTTGGCCGCTAGAACTCCAAGGGAAGATTAGGGAGTTTATACTAGGCTTGGATCCATTCCATTTGGTGATGGAGGGGATCAAACCCTACTTCCCATCTATGGATGTAGAAGCCATTGCCATCCATCAACCTAATCCCATTCATAATTTCTTCTCTAATACTTAGTGACAGACAAATCACCAAAAAACATCCATTCACTAGAGCTTTGAAGCTCATATTCAGACCCCACCAATCTTTCCACCAGCATATCAGACTATCCTAGTTTAAGTTTTTCTCATACCACCTAGCCAACAAGCCCTAGTGTTCTAACATCCTGGTCAAGGGCCGTAGCAGATTGGAGCTTAACACCATTATTTTTTATTTCCTTGCCTAGAATCATTGTGGTGCCCATTAGAAGGAGTGTTATTCTTTTGAAAACCACCATTGTTGCCCATTGATGCAACCTTAGGGTTGTCCTTGTGAAATTTTTTCTCCCCATTTTGAACAAAGGGGAATCTTTTCTCATTTTGTCACCTATTGTTTTTGTTAGGGTGATAGCACTTTGAGGAGTCATGCCAATGCCACCCATTCCAGCCACCATCACCATGGTTGTTGGATCTGTGCCAATTTGGGCAGTTGTGACACATTTCATTTTTTACACACGATTAGATATGTTCCAAAGGAACTTCTTGCTCAACTACAAAAACCTAGAAATGAAGACCATCTTCAACCTTTTCATTTTCTTTGACTTCCTTTTTGTGCCCACCGAGCTCAACCTTTTCCTTTTCACACCTTTCACTCCCTTTTTCCATTTTTTTTATTATACTAATATATATTAATATTAATATTTACGATAATATATTATTATTATAGAATATCTGATTAATTATAATAATAATATATATTATAATAATTAATATGCATGGCACTCAGTCTCTAAAATTTGTAAGTGTCTCAATAACGAATATTTGTTATTAATAGATATCATTTTTCTTTGGTGTTTACCATAACAAATGTACTTTTTACCAACCCAAGTAAAAAATCAAATGTGAATTCCATGATTTTTCCTTCCTCAAGTTGCATTTTTTTGTAACATCACCACTATTTGGCCCCCATGATCCTACATAAACCCACTAGTTGTATGCAAACTTTTTCATTGTTGCACCTACGATCTAATGCATCAATAGAAACCAATGATAATATGGAACTTCCATTATCATGCTTTAATGATAATGATTTATATGGTAGATAATACCCTATTACTAGTGCACTATTTATTTATGCAAATCATAGACACAAGGTTGATATATTTCTACCCAAAAGAATATTGAATTACTCCAGTAGTCACAATGTCCCTTCAACACAAGTGTAATATTAATATCAATCTAGAAATTTAATGGTTCATCTCAATGTTGACTCTTGTATGAAAACAAGTTCCAAGGAATTATGGATTTTTATCCTCAATTCTAGACCTTGGGGGTTTTTCTCCTCAAGTTAATTGAACCAAACTCTAATGCTCCAACAAAGAGAAGAAATAAGAATTATAATATATAATCTATATGCATCCTTATCCTTGCTTGGTCTCTCTTAAATAGATTTTTTCCTTCAATAGACATAACTCTTCAATTTTACTTCATGACCTTTGATTGATATTTGAGAGAAATTATTTTAAATGATATTTAATTATATGAGACCTTATTTTATCGCCATTCATGGGGTTTTCAATTCTTCTCAATCGATGATGGATCATAACCAAACCAAGTGGTTCCTGCCTCAACCTGGTTAGTGGAAATTAAATTTTGATGGCATTGATGAGTCCAGTTTATGACTCAATTTTGATAGAAGTTTATTTTCTATTTTTCATAGTTGTCATAGACTTTGATGTTTGGATGTTGATCTTTTTATGATGTTTCCTCAAAACCATAGACATTGAGCATAAACTTATTTTTACAATCTTTAATGACATTGACATGCTATATGAACTATCTGTGTTTATTTTACATGTGGATTAATGAATGCTACTTTATGATAGTTACAGATATGCAATTGTTGTGCATGTTGACATTTTTTTGCAGATATAATTATCCACATACATAATTAATGGAGATTCTACCACCTGGTCATTTTCCATAATGGTCAACAAGGTGGTCATTCAAAGGTCAACAAAGGGAAGACTCACGACAGTGAGAGATTCCTCATTCAAATCAAAGTTGTAATTGGCTTGTAAATGGTCTTAATTACCTGTTGAGTGAATATAGGCATTACTATTGTGCTAAATCTACATTGAGGCAAGCATGTCTAACCAGATTCTATGCATGCGTAACCGCCTCTCCACTTTTCATGGTTTCCCTAAAGTTGCGTCCTCCTAATCTGTTGCAGTTGAACGCCTTGCTAGGTGATTAGTTAGTAGCTTCTCTCCCTATAAATAAGACTCAGATGCTCCTTCAAAAGAGGTTGCTTAATCTGATGATGTACTCACATTCTTAGTTTTTCAAGCAATACAGTTATGATGCTCCATTATACTATTGTTTTTTAGTGAATACAATGAAGTTATAAGTTCGTGCATCTGAGTTTACATTTGTCTTAAAGAATACTCATCCAAGGGGGCCCACTTGGTGAGAATTCCATCCTTTAGCTTAGTCATTACTTTCTATTTAGTAATTAGCTAAGAATATGGCACTAATTGTTCCTGCAACCACTAGAATTCCATTCTGTGACTGTTCCTATAGCTAAAGCAGATAGAGTAGTTTCATGTTTATCTGCTCAGATTTTCATTTTTTTCATGCATTTCAACTTAGTATAGTTGTTGGTTGATGCTCAACACTTATGTTATTTCTTTCCAAGCAATTTGCCTTCAACATTATGTTTCTCTTAGTTGTAGAATGAATATGGCTACTTTGGATCCTTAGTGCACATATTGTGCTGACCCATTTCAAGTTCACATCCCTGGGTTGACAAGTTAAATGCACCTTCATGATGATTGAAATAGCTATTCAGATTAGATGTCCAATCTCTGAATCACAGTTGTAAGGGCTTAGTTGTTAGATCATTGTAGGAGGCCAACATTTTTGGTGTCGTTGCCGGGGATGGTGTCAAATTAGTGAGTTCTTTGGAGTCATTGATAGTTTTCTTGTTGTAGTATTTCTAAAAGTTTGTTCTTAGTATACCCCTTATTTAGGAAAGTAATGATCCACCATTCTTTTTCCAATTCTTTGTGTGAGCTAGCTAATAGTGAGTTGATACCATATGCATAGAGGAAGGAGGAGAGATGCTCATGGGAGATTCCTTCCTAAAAATCTTGATCCATTCTAGCTAGTTGAGTATCAGAACCTACCAAGAGAAGAAGGAGAAGAAGATCCACACCCCTTTGTTGATGCATTTCCTGATCTGACTAGTTTTGAAATTTCCTTTGAAGAACAAAATCAGTGTGAGAACCCTTTTTCTTTGGAACTACGTCAAGCAGCTCCTGCATGGGTGATGCAAATATAAACATACCTAACCAACTATCTTTTCCTTTCCCCATTTCTCATCATAATGAAGTTTACAACCTCACAAATATCCCTACTTCAATCCTTCCTAAATTCTATGGACTTGTCATAGAAGATCCTGATACTTTTTTGTTTGAGTTTGACATACTCTGCAGGAGTTATGACTATACCACTGATTCTTATAGGCTTAAGCTATTTCCTACCACTTTGAAAGAAGCTACATTAATATGGTTCATGAGCCTAGGCAGAAATACTGTGGAGACTTGGGAGGACATGACAAAGTTCCTTGAGAAATAAAAGGAATATTGCAGGGGTAGTGACATGAGAGGAGATGAATTTTTTAGGATGTAGCAAAAGGAAGATGAGAGCCTGGAGGATTATATTACAAGGTTTCTATTCTGTCTGCAAAAATATCCATACCATACACTCAATGAAGAATTACAAAAGCTTCTTTTCCTAAGAGGAATTAATGACAGTTGCACTGACGCTTTGGACCTGATGGGAGGAGGAGATATCTCCCAAGTTCCATGGGAGGATATCAAGAAGATATGCCAAAACTACTCTAGGGAGGCTTCAAAGAAAGGGAGAGCTTATCAATCTTCTATGGGTAAGTCATCTACCAGTGGAGTTTCAAGAATGGAGATTACTCACTTGTTGGTAGACTTCAAGCAAGACATTATAAATAATCTAGCTATTTAGCTAGATACACTTTAGGCCAAGAAGAAATAAGAGGAGGTAGAGGCAACATTGGTAGATTATTTCCCTCATTGCAGACAAAAGAAGAAGGACTGTAGATGCAAGATCGTAGCTAATATTGAAAGTAAGTAGATTCTACCCGAGTTCAGGCCAATCTGGGTTGAAGAAGATCAAGTCTACTATGTTGCACAAAGGAGACCATGGGCTCCAAGACAAGGTATGCCACTAGATCCACTCTCTTTTGTTGGGCCATATTTCAATTCCTATTCATCTGGTAACCAATGGAAACCCCCATACCCATCCAATTATGTAGGATATCCAGCACAACCTTGGAGTAACCCTTCAAATGCTTGGCCTAATCACCAAAACTCTCCACCACAGTGGCAACAACCTCAGGGGAATTGGCAGTAGTTTCAAGGAAATTGGCAGCAAAAAAATCAATGGAGGGGAGGACAACAATGGCCAAACCAACCAAATAGTTACATGCATCGACCTTCTCAGCCCCAAAAACCTACTATAATTCCTCCTCCTATTAGATCAAGTTCAAATGCACCTAAACCTACTCATCTACTAGCTCAGCCGACCACACCCAACCCAAATAAAAAACCACAACAACAACCAATATACTATGTTGATCCAAATCAATTCCCTACATATGTTGTGAGTGTAAGTGACATCCACTTGCATTCAGGAACTACTTTTCTAGCTCCTTCCACACCCATTATCACTGAGCTTCTTGTCAAAGAAGAGGAGCATCTGAATACCCCCATTCAGCCAAGTGCACATAAGGATCCTAAACCAGTCCCAGTCAAACATACTACACAACAACCCCCATTTCCCTAGAGATTGGAAACTGTGAAAGAAAAGGAAGAAAAGGAGGACATAAATTTTGACATTTTAGATCAGTTGAAGCATATATGTGTCTAGATACCTCTATTTTAGGCCATAAAAGATGTTCCAATATATGGCAAGGCAATCAAGGAAGCATGCCTTAAGAAGCTAGGTAGGAAGAAGAAAGACCCCACTATGGTTCATGTGGTGGCACAACTAGTTGACATCATGCTTGGGAGAGTGACTGTTCCCAAATATAATGATCTAGGGAGTCCTGTGGTAGGAGTTGTCATAAATGGGATCTAGATAAAGAACTCTCTGATTGACTTGGGAGCAACAATAAATGTAATGACCAAGGATATCCTCTAACAACTAAATGTTACAAGCATGAGACCTACTCCTACTATCCTGTAGCTTGTTGATAGTTCAACTGTTAAACCTGATGGTGTAGTAGAGGACCTTGTGGTAACTCTGGACTCATGGGAGTACCCAACAGATTTCATGATTCTTTTTCCTAAAGCCACACTCGGCGGGTACCCTATCATTCTCGAAAGGCCATGGTTAGCAACAACAGACACATATATTAGATGTAGGATAGGAGACATGACCATTTCTAATGGAAAGAGTACCAAAAATCTTATTCTCTACCCTCCTGCTTAGGCATCCCATGAGATGGATAATCCTGTATGGCCACATGTTGGTGAAGAGGCTGAGGAAGTTAATTCTATGGCACAACTTATGATGTTAGGCATAAGATCTTTCATGCAGCTTCAAGATGAAGATGAAGTATTGTCTAATATAATTTAGAATCATTGTGAAGTGGAGGAAGCATCATCCTCTCATTTTGATGCCCTATTCAAGACACTTTTGCTTGCTCTTTGTGCAACCATTCTTCCTATAGCCGAACTTCCTACAACAAAGAGTATGTATCATACATTGTTTCCACATGAACTCAAGGTACCTAGCATTAGTGAAAAAACTATGGTAGAGATAACTACATAAGTGCAAGTGACAGAAGGAAAATATCTGCACATCAACAATAAATTGAGTGAAGAACAATAGTTGTCATTGACAAACTTATTGAGAACCCACCAACATGCATTTGTGTGGGAATATCATGATATGAAGGGATTAGAACCTAAGCTTTGTACTCATAGAATTTACATCAGAGATGATTGTACACCAATGAGGTAGCTGCAAAGAAGAATTAACCTTGCATTAAGAGAAATTGTAAAAGGAGAATTACAAAAATTGTTGGATGCAGGATTCATCTACCCCATTTCAGATAGCCAATGGGTGTATCCATTGGTGATTGTTCCCAAAAAGGGAGGGAAGTGGTGAGTTTGTGTTGATTATAAATAACTCAATGTTTTCACCAAAAAAGATCATTTTCCCTTACCTTTCATAGATCAAGTTTTGGACTCACTTGTAGGCAAGCAATACTTTTCTTTTCTAGATGGCTTTAGTGGCTATAACCAGATCCAAATTGCACCTGAGAACCAGGAGAAGACCACATTTACCTATCTATGGGGGACCTATTCCTACTCAGTACTTCCATTTGGCTTATGCAATGCACCTGCAACCTTTCAGAGGGTAGTCATTAGCATATTCTCAGACATCTCTCATGATTGCATGGAAATTTATATGGATGATTTTACCACCTATGGTACTAATTTTAATGAAGCATTGGAAAATCCTAGGAGAGTCTTAAAGAGATGTGAAGAACACAATCTATCTCTAAACAGTGAAAAGCGCTTCATGATGATGCAGGAATGTGTAGTCCTTGGCCACTACATCCCTCACAAGGGAACTCAAGTAGATCTTGCAAATATTGAGGTGATCACTAACCTGCCTATACCTGCAAAATAAAAAGATGTTAGGAGTTTCTTGGGCTATGCAGGCTACTACAATAATTTCATCAAGGATTTTAGCAAAATAGCAACACCATTATATACTCTTCTCATTAAAGATGTTGAGTTTTAGTGGACTGAAGACTATGATAAAGCATTTTCTGATTTGAAGGCAACTTTGACTAATGGTCCTATACTCAAAGGTCCTAATTGGGAGCTTCCTTTCCACATCCATAAAGATGCATCAAACTATGCCATAGGAGCAGTCTTAGGGTAGAAAGAAGGAGCTATTGAAAATGCTATTTATTTTGTTAGCAAAAACTTGCAAGGAGTTGAACTCAATTATACTATGACAGAAAAATAAATGCTAGCAGTGATCTACGCCCTCAACAAATTCAGGCAATACATAATAGGCTATCAAATCTTTGTGCACACAGATCATGCAACCATTAGGTATCTCATGAATAAACCTCTGATATTAGGTAGGTTAGCAAGATGGTTATTATTGATGTAGGAGTTTGACATAACCAGTGTAGATAAACTAGGAAAGGCCAATGTTGTTGCAAACTTTCTTTCATGACTGAATATATAAGAGGATAATCAGGTCATAGATTACTCTTTCCTTGATGAGCACTTATTTTCCATCGGTATGCAAACACCCTGGTATGCTGACATAGATAACTATCTGGTCACAGGGGGATTTCTTCCTCACTTCTCTCCAAAAGAGAGAAGGGTGATCATTGAAAAACCATTTCCTTTTTCATGGATTGCAAGATGTTTGTTTTATATTGGGACAAAAAATGCCATGAGTTGATGTGCGAGGGGAGATGAGACATATGATATGTTGTATGCATTCCAAAATGAACCATGTGGAGAAAATTTTGCAGCCAAGAGGACAACAATGAAGATTCTGAATACAAGATACTACTGGCCAAAACTCCACAAGGATGTAGGGGGATATACAAGAAAGTGTGATAGATGCCAAAGGATGGGAAGACCAACCAAATCTGATGAGATGCCCCTTTACCATCAGGTAGTAATCATTCCATTTAAAAAGTGGGCATTAGACTTTGTAGGACCCATTGATCCTCCATCCAATGGTAAGTCTTATATCTTAGTATGCATTGATTATGTAACTAAGTGGGTAGAATTTAAGGCCATGAAGCATGCAAGAGATAATAAGGTTGTTGAATTCCTTTATGAGGATATTTTCACAAGGTATGGAGTTCCAAGAGAGATAGTGACTGAACAAGGGGCTCAATTTACACCAACCCTAGTTGTAGTACTGGTCAATGAGTACAATATAAGGTAGAAGAAGTCTACTCCTTATCACCCCTAGGCCAATGGCCAAGCTGAGGTGACTAACAGGGAAACTGAAGCCATTTTGACCAAAATGGTGGTTGTTCATAAGAAGGATTGGGAAAACAGGCTGTTGGAGGCTATGTGGGCCTATAGGACAACTTGGAAAAAAACTGCATGCTTCACACCATTTGAGTTGCTGTATGGAAAGACAACTATGATGCCCATTGAATTTGAGAATAAAACTCTTAAGACTGCAATAGAATTAGGGATGGACATCTCTGAAGCACAAAGAGACAAAATCACGTAGCTCAATACATTGGATGAAATGAGGAAGGAAACCTTGCATCATACAGAGGTAGTGCAAAATCAGAGAATCAAGTGGCATGACAAATTCATTAAGGACAAGAAATTCCAACTAGGAGATATGGCCCTGCTCTACGACTCAAGGTATCAGGATAATGTAGGAAAATTGTAGACAAGGTGGCTAGGACCATATGAGGTTGATAAAGTATTCCCCAATGGTGTTGTTCATCTCACCACCATTGACCTTGTCAGATTTAGGCTACTTGTCAATAGTCATCACTTCATATTTGATCACAAGCCAACTTCCAAGGAGGAATTCCTACAATAATTCACTCAACATGCAACACCCGAACTTCTTGTAGCCGAAGGAAGCAGACCTAGTGTCCCTCCTTTTGGCTAAGTAAGGTACGTAATTTTTCATAATAAAGAATCAAGGTACATGCACATCAAGTTGTTATCTCTTAATTTTATTTTAGTACATTCATTTAATTGTTGTGAATTAATATAGATGTTCTCCATAGCATGCCATTATTCCCTACCCTGTCAAATTTTCATAACTTTCGCAAATGTGAGGACACATGCTCAAATTTAGGTTGGGGGGAAGTGTGAATACTTTGTCCATGTCGGCTCATGTCAACAAAGTTCAAATTGAGTTGATTCAAATTTTGAGTGAGATGACGGCTCACATGTTTGAGGTGATATCAACCACTGCCATTTTTCTTGATCATAAACCTTCATTTATTACTCCTGTCATAATCTTAAACCAAAAAAGGTAAAATTTAGACAACACCGACATTTGAAATTTAGCAGCGTTGTAGGAAGGAGAAGTTTAGCTTTCAAATGAAGCTTGCAAGAAGGAGAAGTTTATCTTTTAGATGAAGCTTGCAAGAAGAGAAAATTTGCAGAGCGATTGCTTTATTGTAGAAAACTAAACAATGGGAGGTGGGTTAATCAGGAATGAACCCACAGTTCATGACACATTACTGCAAGATGCACCTAGCTAGGCCGAGTTTAGAAATTGCGGGTGGTTAGATTATTTCTTGAAGTTGAATGATTTTAATGAAGATGTTGTGTTGGAATTTGCTTAGACATTGTCTGAGGGAAAAACCATGGTAAAAGGGTTGGAAGTATTGACTACTGAAGAAAGAATTGCAGAAGTTATAGGATTTCCTATTGACGGTGAAAACTACCCTGATTCTAGAGATACCAGGTTAGCTAGGGCTGAATTTACAAAACCTGGTGACCCTCCATTGAGTGTGGACAAGTAAGGTGCAAAAAGAACATCTCTACCTAAGCCATGGAAGCAAGTAGTTGTTCATGTTGTGAAGTACATTACCTACGAAGGTCACCAGTCGAATCTATGGTCTGTGCATTTCAAACTTCTGAATCATATGAGGAACGAGAGAAGAATGAATGTGCCAAATGTGCTATACCACCTTCTCTCAATCATGGCGGCCGAGACCCAAAAAGGTAGGGATAATTTTGTTTCCCACCATTGTCTGATCAAATTGTTAGTTGAAAAGTCTTTGCATGATGTGTCTGGCATGACTTGGGAAGAATTCTTAAATGTTGATCAAATTAGACCAAAGAATTTGTGACTTATGGTTTTACCTCAACCTCATAGGGATAGAAAAAGATTGAGCATAGCTGAAGCTACTCCTGGTGCCTCAACTTCTGGCACATGCCCTAGTGCAAACCCTCCTGCAGCTAAACAAACCTTACAGATTAGCTCTTCTAAGGCAGAGCATTGAAACAAAGAAAGTTCCTTTTTAGATTTTGATGATGATGTTCCTCTTGGCATCTTAATGAGAACTAGGGCACAAAAGAAAGAGGCAAAAATAAAGAAAGGAAAAACTAAAAAGAAAACTGTAGGAAATAAAGTGCCAAGCTCTAAGAAATGGAAGGCTGACACTGTTCTTCTTGTAGATGAAGAAGAACATGAGAGCCCTCTTAGAAAATCAAAACCAACTGGGCCAACCTTTGGTGTGTCTCCGCAGGGAAGCCCTAGGTCTAGAGAAACATCACAAGAGGACGCAAAGGCCCCAATGGGGCAGGTAAATGTCAAGGAAAAGGACGTATTTGAGGAAGCAAAAAATGTAACGTTGGCAGCTAATTCTATTTCCCACCATTGTTTGATAAAATTGTTAGTTGAAAAGTCTCTGCATGATGTGTCTAGCATGACTTGGGAAGAATTCTTAAATGTTGATAAAATTAGACCAGAGCATTTGTGACCTAGGGTTTTGCTTCAACCTCATAGGGATAGTAGAAGATTGAGCATGGCTGAAGCTACTCTTGGTGCCTCAACTTCTATCACGGGCCCTAGTGCAAATCCTCCTGCAGCTAAACAAACCATAGAGATTAGCTCTTCTAAGGTAGAGCATTCAGACAATGAAAGTTCCTCTTCAGATTCTGATGATGATCTTCCTCTTAGAATCTTAATGAGAACTAGGGCACATAAGAAAGAGGCAAAAATAAAGAAAGAAAAAGCTAAAAAGCAAACTACAGGAAATAAAGTGCCAAGCTCTAAGAAATGGAAGGTTGACACTATTCTTCCCACAACCGAAGAAGAACATGAGAACCCTCTTAGAAAATCAAAACCAACTGGGCCAGCCTTTGGTGTGTCTCCATAGGGAAGCCATAGGTCTAGAGAAACATCACAAGAGGAAATGGAGGCCCCAATGGGGTAGGTAAATGTCAAGGAAAAGAAAATATTTGAGGAAGCAACAAATGTAACATTGGTAGACCTTGTTGCCATTGCTGAACAAGTTGAAAGTCAAGGGTTTGAGGAAAATTAGGAGCTACTGCAATAAGAGAAGAAGCACGAGTTCATGTAGCAAGAGAAAGAGCTAGAACAAGAGGCCCTATAGCTAGAACTAGGCAAACAATCAACACCCTTGCAGTTGGAATTGGCTGAACATTCAAAATTCATGCAACCAGTACTACAAGAAGGGCAAGCATCTATGCTAGGAAATTTTTTGGTAGGAATACATAGGCCCTCTAATTTTTCAATGCACATGGTAGCTATGAATTTATGGAAAGAGATGCAAAGAAGAGAATAAGAATGGAAAGAGGAGAAACACAGGTTGAAGAAAGAAATTCAAAAGAGAGATGAGGAAATTGAAGGTAAGAATGGAAAAATTATTTCTTTAAAGGAAAGAGTGGATAATATGGCAGCTCTAGTACCTTAGATATTAAAGTGCAAGACTCCTCCAAGAATCTATGCCCTGTATTTGAAGGAGAAGCATCTTTCTTTTAAATTAGCAATGATTGTTTCAAGTTTCAATCCTTCTATTGAGACTCCTCTTGAAATTTTCAATGCTTATTAGATTGCTCCTCTTGAAATGAAGAATTTGTTGTGTGAATTCTATTTGCATAATTATTGTGACCCAAGACCATGATTGGAATCCACTGTTGTATGTTGGGGATGTCCAATTAAGGGCATTCATGTCTTGGATACAAAATGAAATTAGTTGGGGAAAAAAGGTTGAAGGCTTATAGGCAAATAGAATTCAACACTCCCCTATCTATCAAGGTTGAATCTAGAAATCTAGGGGACATTTTCATGGATTGGCACATAATTATTTATAGACCAAGCTATGGAAATAGGATCCTGTCTAAGGGAGAGGAAGTTTATAAAGAATATGAGGAGGTAGCAAAAACCAAAGGAGAATATATGATGGGATAACTATCACAAAGGTGGAACAACCTAGCTGATGAGTTAAAACAAGCTGAGCCTCACTCTATGCAAAACTATGCTGCAACACTTAAGAGAGTTGATAAATATATACAAATTGGAAGGGAAAAGAAACAATTTTGGCTCCCACAAACTTTTCAACCACCTATTCTATTGTGGCCTACGCCAAATTTCAGGTTTTACTAGTATGATATAGCTGCAGAGAGACAAAGATGGAGTAGATTGGACAAACAACAAGGGTTCTATTGGGACCATAATTTAGAAACTATAGAAACTAATGTAGGACTGCTGGCAGTTGCAAAATTCAGGGCATTAACAAAGCAAAGGAACAACCTTTATTCTTCTGATGGAGGACCAACAAAGTCTTAGGTTGGGGGGAGTGATGAGTCCAATTTATGACTCAATTTTGATAGAAGTTTATTGTCTATTTTCCATAGTTGTCATAGACTTTGATGGTTGGATGTTGATCTTTTTATGATATTTCCTAAAAACCATAGACATTGGGCATAAGCTTATTTTTACAATCTTTAATGACATTGACATGCTATATGACCTATCTGTGTTGATTTTACATGTGGATTAATGAATGCTACTTTAAGATAGTTACAAAAATGCAATTTTTGTGCATGATGACATTGCTTTGCAGATATAATTATCCGCCTACACAATTAATGGGGATTTTTCTAGTTGGTCATTCGCCACAATGGTCAACAAGGTGGTCATTCAAAGGTCAACAAAGGGAAGACTCACGAGAGTGGGAGATTCCTCATTCAAATCGAAGTTGCAATCACCTTGTAAATGGTCTTAATTGTCTGTTGAGTGAATATAGGCATTACTGTTATGTTAAATCTGCGTTGAGGAAAGCGTGTCTGACCAGATTCCACGCATGTGTAACCGCCTCTCCACTTTTCATGCTTTCGCTAAAGTGGCGTCCTCCTAATCTATTGGAGTTGATTGCCTTGCTAGGTGATTAGTTAGTAGCTTCTCTCCCTATAAATAAGACTCACATGCTCCTTCAAAAGAGGTTGCTTAATCTGATGATGTACTCACATTCTTAGTTTTTCAAGCAATACAGTTATGATGCTTCGTTATCTTATTATTTTTCAGTGAATAAAATGAAGTTATAATTTCATGCATCTGAGTTTACATTTGTCTTAAGGAATACTCATCCAAGGGGGCCCACTTGGTGAGAATTATGTCCTTTAGCTTATTCATTACTTTATGTTTAGTAATTAGCTAAGAATCTGGCATTGACTATTCCTGCAGCCACTAGAATTCCATTCTATGACTATTCCTACAGCCAAAGCAAACAGAGTAGTTCCCTGCTTGTCTGCTCAAATTTTCATTTTTGTCATGCATTTCAACTTAGCATAGTTGATGGTTGATGCTCAACACTTATGTTATTTCTTTCCAAGCAATTTTCCTTAAGCATTATATTTCTCTTAGTTGTAGAATGAATATGGCTACTTTTGATCCTTAGTGAACATACTATGCTGACCCATTTCAAGTTCATATCCATGGGTTGACAAGTTAAATGCATCTTCATGATGATTGAAATAGCTATTCATATTAGATGTCCAATCTCTGAATCACAGTTGTAAGGGATTAGTTTTTAGATCATTGTAGGAGGACAACAGTCACATCATGGGGAAAATTAGGAACATCCAAGATTGGTTGGTTGATATGCTATTATGAAGGAAAAGTACTAAAATCTATCATGAGAAAGCTATGTCCAAGAACTAAAGTGAAAGTGGTGGCTCTTCTACTTGGTCTCCAATTGGTTAGAGCCTATGATTCTAATAACATCATAATCAAAGGTGACTCTTTGGTTATCATCCAATGCCTAAGAAATATGCTTTCTAATCATTGTAAAATCAACAATATTTTGAGTGGGGCTTGCAACATTCTTGATTATATTCCTAATTTCACTATTCAATACTAATTTTAGGAAGGTAATACATTGAAAAATTATCTCTCTAATAAAGGCATTGATAAAAGGGAGGACTTAGTGATGTTCTAGGATCTTTTATGGTGGATAGAATTTCCTCATATCACCCTTAAAGATTTCTCTTTTTCACAATCACTTTGTGTGGTGACAAATTCACTCACAAGAGTGGTCATTATTGGTTATGGAATGGTACATTCTTTGGCCCTACTCAAGGGAGCTCTCCTTTTATAAATATCCTTTGTGACCTCTATTATTGTTAGCATGTTACAAGGTAGAGCCAAAAGCTACCACATAGGACTTGTGGAACCTAAGGCCAATAAGGAAGACTAAATAAAAGGTATCTTATAAGGGTCATGTCTCTCTATGAGACAAAGTATAAATATATGAACACAATAAATGTAAGATATATCAGATAAGAATAGGGATTGTAGTGTAAAAAATTGTACTCCCTTCTTGGAGATGGTACAATTTCACACTTACTTTGGACCTATTTTAGTACCCTTGCATTCATGACCCTTTAAATCATCATTAATAGGCCTCTAAGACCCTTTATTTTAGATCTCAAGGCTTATTTCAATTGAAATTCTAAAAAAATCAACAAAAGCATTAAATTTTCTAACAACCCGACATTGGCCCACCCCAAAAAACTAGGGTGGGACTCATACGCCACCTTGGGCATATGAGTCCCCCTAGGTGGGATCCATATGCCACAAGTGGCGTATGAGTCCCGTGTGGCCTATTTTTAGTGTTTGAGTAGGAAACTAAGGTTTTTAATTCAAATTTTTGGTTGATGTCAACATTTGAGATCTAAAGAACGATAAATTGGATGAAGTGCCTATATAAAAAAGTTTCAAATCATTTTTTTCATGTAGAAAAAGAAATTCAAGATCTAAGCATTCACTAGCACTCAATCATGCTTTCACAAGAGCATTTGAGAGCTAGTAGCAAGCAAAGTTGAAGTCTTGGAGTAGCATTATAGTGTATTTACAAGTCTTCAAGCTCACTTTCATTCAAGATATTGCATTGTCAAGGATTGATGGTCGCCTATGGTGAATCATGATGGATTCTAGGTTGGGGAGATGAAACTAGCCATCAAGCCAAGCCTAATGACTTGTTTCCTAAGTGATTCCATCCTCCACTATCATTATACTTTCAACCTAAAGGAAGGTACATGTTTCATCATGGCTTATTAGGGTGATTAGACATCTCCCAAAGTGAGTCATCATGTCTATGTTTCATTCATGCATCTTATTCTAGCACAATAGAATAGGGTTTCATGGTATTTTAGATCTCCTAATCTTAGATTCACTTAAGGTTAGGAGTTATATTCATGTTTGTCCTCAAGATCTATTATTTATATCAAGGTTTAACTACCAAACTAGGGGTTTGACCAAGGCAAACCCCCCATAAGAAAATCAACACTATACTTTGTTTCGCAAGTCTTTTTATAGGTTTGGACCCAAAAATTACATCAGGAGGGAAGATTCATACTTTGAATTTATGGAAAATTAGAGTAGTCCTGACTGATACACCACTTATGGCATATGAGTCCCAGTGCAATGATTTTTTTAGATTTCAAAAGTTCTAGATTTACCATTGACAGATTCTTGTTTTTTCCCAAAAACCCTAGTCTGGGACTCATACACCCAACATGGCGTATGAGTCCCAGTGAGCCCTAAAGTCTACATTTTTAGGATTTTAGAGCTTTTTCCAAGAATAGTCAAGTTTTCAGGTGCACCTATGTTTTTCTCAATTTATTGTTTTGATTTGTATTCATTTTTACATCATT
>VDFB02354366.1:0-24704 GCA_007258455.2 Sequoia sempervirens | reverse complement strand
ACTGTTATTTTTGAGGTTCAAATAGATTTAGCGTTAGAATTCAATTAAGGATCAATTAGGGTTATAGTTCGGTTCAAATAGTAAGAATTTATTAGTTAATTTAGGGTTAGGGTTTGATTACAATAATGATTAAGGCTAGGCTTAGGGTTCACTCAGGGTTAAACTTGAGGTTAAGGATAGGTTAGGGGTTTAAATACAATAAGGGATAAGGTTCAATTTTGATTAGGTTAGGATTACTGTTAGTGTTAAATTAGGGTTGGGTATGTTTAGGGTTTTAATTCAATTAGAGTTAAGGTTAAAGTTCAATTAGATTTTAAATCAAATCAAAGAGATTTGATGAAATAAAAAGAACAATCAAATAAATAAATAATATTTCATTGCAAAGAGAAATCAAAGATTTGATTGCAAAGGGTTCAATTATGGTTACATTTAAGGCTAGGGTTAGGGTTTAATCATACTTAAATTAGCATTAGGTTTATCTAATAATTCTTGGGATTAGGGTTAGTTTTGATGTTTAAATAGGGTTTACAGAATGATAACTCTTGGCGTATTTTATATATATTAATATTTAATATATGTATTCTAGTATAAAAAATTTTATTAGGTCGAAAGGTGTTTTACAGTGACCAAAAATTCTTGATCAGTGACAATCAACAATCTATGTAAACAAAAATTATTGATGTCAAACTTGACATGTCGATACCAGTAGGAGAGAAGGGCCTATAATGAAGCAGGGTCCAATAGTGGGGATAGAAGTAGTCCTCAGTGGACCCCATAGTGGAGCACTTTAATATCCAATTGTAAAACATTTTTTATCCATAAAGTATGCAAAGTGACAAATCATGTGATGCCACATCAGCGTACCAATAAAACATGACTTAGTGCACCACTATCTATCTCACTTTTTTTTGGACCTTTTTTGGATATCTTAACAAAAAGCATGCTAATGTGGCATCATATTTGATGATGTGACCCTAAAACGAAATATAGAAACACGAGTTGCCAAACAAACTGTTGTAGAGAATTGGGAGTGATTTGAAATTTCCACATAGGATTTTGAGCAATGCGAAGTTAGGATGCTCCACTATAGACCCCTCTCCCCTAGTGAAGTCAGCAAATTTAATTTGACGTGAAGGTTGCTGTATCCTCCGCGGTGACTGTTACATTTGTATTGCCTTCTTATTGGAGACTGGGAAGGACGAATGTAGCAAAGAGGCGTCAGACACACGACATCCTCTCACGCATGACACATCATGCATTTGTAACGGCTAAGGAAGAGTAATTGTATTGACTCTATTTGCCCATACTTGAAAAAGCTTATTTATTCTGGGGAGTGTCTTGCAGTTTTCTTCTGCACTTGTTAAGTGGTTGCGTATCTATGTTGTTAGTGGAGAGGAAAAGTAGAGAATATGATTGAGTTTTTCTTATATGCAGGTATCAGAGATTCAAGCTGCCTATTTCCCTGCAAGACATGAAATTGTTTTGCAAGAAGAGGCACCCACGGATCTCTATATTGTTGTCTCTGGAGCAGTGGTACTATAATACTTTGTTTTCTTTCTCTTTTTATTTTATTTTTAAGCAAGTTTGATTTCTCTGGAAACAATCCTGAAATGCTTATTTTACAGTAATTAGAGTTTCAAAGAGCGGGACTTGACAAGGTAAATAAAGTCCAGCCAATTCATCAAGCAAAAAAGAATAAATTTGTTACATGTTATCATTTTAATTCAAAGTTCCATTAAACATCCTTTTTACCTCTAAATTTTAGGAGCCTGTGAAGGAAGAAACAAGCGATATGTTTGGAGAATTCAGAGCGTTATTTAATAAGCCTCATGAATTTAGGGCTAGAACAAAGATGCTTTCACAATTTCTTATACTTGGGCGTAGTGGATTGCTAGAAGTGTTGGAATCACATGTTGAAGACAGGCAAATAGTTATGGAAAATCTATCACAGATTCAACCTTATTGCCATCCTTAATTCAAGCCTCTGCTATTATCATTCATAACTCAAGAGATCAGCACAAGCATAAAATACTGAGTAGTAATTCAGAATTTTTTGTGTATTGCTGAAAATTGCAGACTGTATATCAAAAACAATGACTAGATATATTTCTAAACTGCAACTTATGAACCTCTGTAAAAATAGCGTTCCAACTACATGTTCAAAGTCTTGCATGAAGTATAACTTATCGACACAGGAGACATTGAATTATTATACAGTCTTGTGAAGTATGGTGAAGATATAATTGCTAAGAACGGATATAAAGTAACTACAAACTTAGATAAAGCAATGGAGAGTTAATCTTGTAAAAATATTTGTTCAGAGCTTGAGAGCAGCAAAAGTAATTAAATTAGTAATAGACAAAGTAGCACAAGGATCTAATTTCCCTTTTAGTCCTTGTAAATAGGTGAAACGAAAAGTGATAGTAATAATAGCTCAAAGTTTGCTGTAGTTTCTAAACTATTTTTAAAAATCTGTAAAGCTACTTTCTTCTTCTAAGTACGTAAATCGGTGCAGGTTTTAGAGTATGTTCATTAAATTCCTGTGGCGATGAAACTTGCAGATAATTTTTCCTTGGATGGTGCCATAAATATCTGGAATTACGCATGCATTTAAGAACTCTAGGCAGGCCAAAATCTGCAATTTTAGCCTCAAAAATCTTTATCTAGCAAGATGTTGTTGGACTTGACATCCCTGTGCAGTATTGGAGGTGTGCAATCGTGATGCATATAGCTCAGCCCACAGGTTGCCCCCAGTGCTATATTGTAGTGGGTCGGCCACGACAACCCCTTTTGTGGTCCTTGTGAATTCTGCAGGCGCTCCATCAAGCTCCCGTTGGGCATGTTAGTCTCCTCATTCTGAATACTGAACATTTTTGGTTCCATTAGTACTTATTTCCTGATTGGAAGGTCAGATTTTGTTATTGTTTCAGTTCTATATGTATGTTCATATATGAGTTAAATATCTTGCATCGGGATTAATATGTTACTGAAAATAACATCTAGACATGTATGCAAAATGTGGAAGCATAGACAAGGCATGTGAAGTGTTTGACAAGGTGCCTCAAAGAGATGTGGTCTCGGATATGCACAAAATAGATTTGCTGAAAAGGCTTTAGAAATTTCCAAGCAAATGCAATTGTCAGGTTCAAAGCCAAATTCCACAACCTTTGCTAGCATCCTCCCCACCCATGCCAAAATGGGAGCTTTGGAACAGTATGGACATCCATCGAAGCATAAAGGATAGAGAAACTTTGTCAGATATTATAAACTTTCAAGCAAAAAGTGGAAGCATTAACCAGGCACGTGAACTGTGAAAAGATGTCATCTCAAGGACTGCAATGATTGTAGGATATGTGCAAAATGGATTTGTTGAAAAGGATTTAGAAACTTTCAAGCATATGCAATTGGCAGGTGTAAAGCCAAATTCCACAACCTTCGCCAGTTTCCTCCCTGCCTATGCCAGAATGGGAGCTTTGGAACAGGGTATGGACATGCATCTTGAAGTAGCATGAAAGCAGTATTTTTTTCAGATATTATAGTTGGAAATGCTCTAGTAGAAATGTATCCAAAATGTGGAAGCATAGAAAAGGTATGTGAACTGTTTGACAGAATGCCTCAAAGAGAGGTTATCTCATGGAATGCAAGAACATGCATAACTCTTGGAATATCTTAACTCTTGGTATTAGATAGATTAACCTGGAACATTATATAAGGATATGTATATGGTTGTTATAGTATTTTGTGTGATTGGTTGGCCCCACTTCTGTAGGTTTCTATTTTTAAGAAGTTGTTCAGAGTAAAGGGTGTGCATTTTCTATGATCATGCCTATTATGCCTCTTGACATAATCACTATCATGCATTTTGAGTTTGGATAAAATTACAATCTTTTGAGAATATTGTGTTGATTAGGAGAAGCTTTTTCAATGCACCAACCTATATTGCTATTGAGATTGATGAATCTTTGTTCATCAGATCTATCTAGAGGCATTGCAACCATGATGTCATCAGCTCTAAAAGTTCCTACCAGAAGGGTTGGAAAGTAGAAAATGATTCTCCTATAGACAGGTTGTATGAGTTCTCCAATATGGCACAATGATACACATAGGTTGCCATTTAGGCTTATCTGCCATTGACTCTACAATGTACGCATTCCTCAATATTATAGGAGCACCAAGCTCAAGCTTTTCCAACACATTTCATATGAGAGGAAGTGCCTTGAAATTGACTACAAACCTTATTTGTTAAAAGGGGTTGCAATGGATTAAGATGTTTCCTTTCTCGTCACTTTCTTTCCTAATCTTCTTTTCTATTGAATTTTCCAATTCCTTCTTTATCTTGCCAATTCCTTCTTTAACCATTTATTCTCATTGGACTTGATTTATATATTTGAACCCATGTTGAATTTTCCAATTCCTTCCTTATTGTCGCCTCTTACCACAAACCCATGTTTAGCATGGGATAACCTTAGACTTAGCCATTTTTTTTTTAGGTCTTTTTCTTGATCCTCGAGAATGTATAAGTTTAATTCATTGCCATTGACCAAATTCTTCTTGTTTTAGGTTATTAACCTTGCATCCAATCTCTAACTACAACTTTGGGTGATATGAGTCAATCCCAGTTCACATCAGATTTGTAAATAATTACAATAAGATATATCCGTAAGAACTCTTTGGATATGCTCAATGCAAACATAAGCCCACTTAAAGAGATGGTATCCTCACAGAAATATCAATAAAGATGGAGACAATGATTTCCTAAAGCTTAATATTAATGGGAAACGTGTTATCTAATATTACTAAATTACTAATATCAAGTATGGTTTGGAAAATAGATCTTATATAGAACACTTCACTAGGATATATTTTATTGATCTAAAAGGCATCTCCTTCAATAAACTATACATAAATTACAAGGTGACTTATTTTAGGCTGCATTGTCATTGTTTGGTGCAGACTTCTACTCAGTAATGTAGGATTTTTTGTGAAATTCTAATATACTTTCCCTCATTTGTGTTTCTGATGTAGTCCTGGATAATGGCCTCCATCTTTTCTTAGTATTCAGATACTATTCTTTTAAATTTTTCTTGGATATTGCTTTCCAAGGTGCTATATCTTTCCATCTGCTGAATGTTAAACAATGTATTGGTGTTTGTTTCATTCAGGTTGTGCCACTTGAAATTCACAATTGTTGATCAAATGAGGAATTTTTTTTGTAATGTTGGCCATCTATCCAACACATCATTTATAGACAATTTATGGCAAGGATTGAGCTTAGTTAGTTTTTCCATGAAAAGATTGCTTAAAGTTAATATATTAATATTTTAAAGATTCTATATAACATGATATCTCTCACCGGCAGATATTAAAGTTTAAGAGTCATTAGTGCCTTAGAGGAGTATTTCTTGCTTCTAAGTTGTTTTTCATCACAGATTCTTCCTAGACACATTATTTCTTTTTCCTTAAAATTTGAAAGGGTTTTGACCTAATTTTATACCAAATTTGCAAGGGCCAACACAATCTAATCTGATTTATGCATGGAAAATGAAATTAAATGGTGAAAATGGATAAATACTAATGGAGATAGTAGATTTAGATTTATAAAGACCGCAAAGAAGAGATATGTTGTACATAGATTCTCATGGTCATGGATATGTTATAAAATCCCTAAAACAACTCATTTGATGTGCAGTTCCAGTTGACCATACTCCACATTTAGAAGCCCCACACTTCTTGTACAATATGTCTATACACAAACTTTATACATGAAGAACTAGAATCTACATTCTGAAGCTCAAACATGCCCATTAAGGAATCCCGAAAACAATTCAATAATTTTACCAATGAAATCATATACTCTTGTAATTTAACATTCAAGCATATTATAAAGTTCACTAAAGATTTCCTTAAATTATCTCATTCACCTTCTTGAATTTTTTCTTATTTTAAGTAATAAAACATATAAAACATAACAAATGTTGCATTCTCCCTATTGACTAAGGTAGCCTTGGTGGTGCCCTTAAACTACGTGTTTGGACAAGAAACCAAACAGTTGTTTCAAGATTGGAATTTACATTTTGGATGGGATCACTAGCGTAGGATTTTATAAAAAGACAATACCCATCCGTGTTTCCTACTTCAACTTGCACAGGCAAGAAGAGCCAAACTATGGAGCAAGTTTCCTACTCCCCTTGTGAATTCCCAATCAATGATATTACCAACATAGCTAAGGAAGGATCTACAGACCTCCATGGGAGGCTTCTCACCAGATTTCGCACAAGAGGATGGACAACATCTCTTTTCATCATTACTATTGAAATTGCAAACAGATTGGCCTACACTAGCATTTCTTCCAACTTGATCACATATCTCACAATTCAGATGTGTACAACAACCATATCAAGCTTTCAAGAAGTCCACCAGAGCTTCAATCACTTGCAAAAATATTGGATTTAGCATCTTCAAGATAGCAAAGATAACATTTTTCTCAACGATATTGTAAAAGGAAAAAAAAAAATTGATCTACATGTACTTTTTTTTGCATAAAATTTGAAAGATTTGCTTATCATTTCAAACTCCTAAATACATTTCCAGTTGCTTAAAACTTTCCCTGCTTTTGGCTAAGTGTATTCTCCTTGGTGGTATTCAAACATTAACCATAAGATGAATGTCAAGGGAATTGTTACTAATGGTTATCAATCATAAGATGGTTGTACAAGAGACATTTTGACAAATTCCTAGTAGCTACAAAATACAATTGGTGGCACAAAACAAGTTATCTAGTTATTTTTTCTTGGAATTTTAGAATAAGAATGCCAATGATACAACTCCACTTACCACCATGGTAATACTGATGTAGCTTTTGGGATCAATTGTTTAAATTCTTTTATTTTCTCTTCACCATTGTGTGTCCTTTCTATTTTTTATTTCATACAAATTAAACAAACATTTAAATACAATACAAAAGATAATATATACTATGTATAATATAAATTAAACAATTTATAATATAATTATACTTGTTGCTACAATATTATATAGTAAACAATCTTTGCCTATGCAAAAATGGGGACTTTGGAATAGGAAAATTTTGTCAATAGTTGTAATTATCCTGGTGTTTGACAAGATACCTCAAAGAGATGTGGTCTCGTGGACCGCAGAGAATTTCTAAATGATCTACCATTAGATCTCATGTATTACACAAATGTATACAAAAAATGGACCTATTTTTTCCATAATTAACCTTTCACACCTCTTCGGCGTACCCATTGCACACCAAGGTACAATTGCTAGTATATATTTTATATAATAGATTATGTCATCCATAGAAAACTATATGTTTGTTAATATGTTAGAGAGTATGTGTATGTGCATGGATGCACTACAAATTCTAGTTACATGTGGTTAGATTAAACTATATATATATTAGATTAGATTATATACAATATAATTATGTTTATTATTATATATAATAGTATATATAGGTTATATTATTTTTATTATATATTATATTCTATAATAGAAATTATTAAATATAAATATGAAATTATTATGATTAATAATTAATATATTTTTATATAGAAAAAATTAAATTAACATATAAAAAGTCTAATAGTTTAATTGATCTTTGAAGAGATTAGGAAAAGGAAATAGAGATGGAGGGGGAGACAATTCTATATAGAGAGGTATATATACTAGCACTAAAGGAGGTTCAAGGATTACGTTGGTAGAAAACTATATGTATGTTAATATGTTAGAGAGTATGTGTTTGTGCATGGATGCGCTCCAAATTCTAATTACATGTGGCTAGATTAAACAATTAATAATAAGTGCTAAATAATGGAATAAAAAGAATAAATAAATCTAGATTTTTTCTTTAAATAAAATAAGGATTATCTGATTATGAAATATTTGCATACAGATTTAAAACATAAAGCAATGCAAATGAAAAAAAAAGTTGCCATAAAATTGACAAAAAGTACTCCAAATGGAAATAGAATGTTCCCATCCAATTGTCCAATCAATATTTATCTAGCTTTTATGTGATATGTGAGATTTTGAAGCTTTTACCTGATATTTTAGAGGATTTTACCATTAAACGACAATTGGTTTACCATTAAATGGAAGCTAAAACTTGTTTTCCAATGAATCAATAGTGGTTTGCAGGTGTGAGACTTGTTTCAGACTCAAATCTCACACTATATGTAGCCTATTGGCTAATAAAATTAGAGAAACTCAAAAGATAGAGAATGATAGAAAGTGAAAAATTTAGATAGATAGATATCGAGAGAGACAGAGATAGAGACAGAGAAAAATATTGAAAGAGAGGAATAGACAAAGAGAGATAAAGCATGAGAGAGAGAAATAAAAGAGATGTACAAAGAAAAAGAAAAAAAAGAAACTAATATTTGATTGGTTGCTTGATGCCAACAATCCAAGGATGGCATGTGTCTTTGGGGATTTATGCTTAAGGTAGCATTCCATTTGATTAAGGATATGATAATTCACCTTTAAGACCTCTTCATTGTACCCATTGCACACTTAAGGAGACAAACATATCGAGAGAGAAAGAGAAAAGAAGTGAAGATGGAGAGGGAGATAGAGATAAATATAGTTAGGCTGAAAGAGGAAAAAGAGAAAGAGAGCAAGAGAGGGACAATTGAGACAAAGGAGGAAGAGATGAAGATAGATAAAGAGAGAGGAACAAATATAGAAATAAAGGGATAAAAAGATGGATAGGGAGAAAAAAGGAGAAAACAGAGAGAAATAAAGCTAGAGATAGAGATATAGAGAGAAAGTTAGATAAATAGAAATGGGGAGATAAAGAGGGGGGCAAATAGATATAGAGAGATATGTAGAGATATAGAGGAACAAAGAGGGAGAGAGATAGAGAAAAATAGATAAAGGAAAAGAGAAAGAAAGAAGAGGAGAGAGACATAGATAGAGATAAAAACACATAAAGAGACAAGGAGATAAAGATAAATACATGGAATAAAATATATATAGAGAGAGGGAGATAATGAGAAACATACAAATAGAGAGGAGTAAAAATAGATAATGAGAGGTAGACGGATAGAGAGATAAAGATGAATAGATAGAGATATAGCCTAGAGGGTGATTAATATATCTATCCATATCGCTTTTTATCTCTCTATATCTCCAACTATTTTTGTCACTCCCGCCCCCTCTTTATCTATTGAGCTATCTCTCCCTCTCTCTATTTCTCCCTCTCTCCCCCCTCTTCTTTCTCTCCCTCTCTCCCTCTCTTCTCTCTCCCTCTTCAACCTATCTCTTGTTGAGATTATGGATGCATTGTCCTTGAAGCTACAGTCTTCAATGGAGGACCTTTGAGCCAAGAAAGATGATCAACCACAAAGAAAAGTGTTGCAACAATGGAATGCTGATTAAAGATTCTATTGATATGATGAAAAAGATATGATACAAATGAACAAGATGTCTGATTATATAGGCAAGAGGTAAACCCTAATATGCATGAGATGTTGCCAAGTGTTATAATCTAACAACATGTGACAACATGTGAACCCTATCTAGATGATCGTTAAATGATGAGATAAGTTCTAGAAGGAATCTTATCCCACAAACTAGGAAGGGAATATTATCCCATTTATTAAATGATGCAGCCTAGGACTAAATGATTTATTACCTAAGTTAACTTATGCTAGTGTAATAATTAATTAATTAATTACACCAACACCCCCCCATAAGTGTAACTTAGGGAGGAATAAGCAATGATTATGCAAGATGATGATGGGTCCCGAATACGAGGCCATGTTAGGTACCCATGTACATGAAGATGCAAAAAATCTCCCACAACCGGAGAAAAGGGGAAAACCCAATGGGAAGAAAACCCCTCTCCAAAAAGGAGATGAAAATGCAGAAATGTGAGATAGGATGGGAAGGATGGAGGACTCCCAAATATCCCCCAAGTACACCATCCGTCACATGGTTACAATAGAGAGACTAAAGAGCCCCCCCAGAAGATGAGATCACCTGCAAGAAAGGGAAGTGTCTGAAGACAAAACAAGATCCAATGCTGACAAACAACTTGTCTCTCATTCAAAAGAAACAAAACCAATTGCAAGTGCAAAGATGCTTCCCATTCCAGATAGGAATTGAAGGAAGGAAAGATGAATGTGGATGACGATGGTGTCTCTGAACTCTGCTCAAATGTCTCCTTGCCTGATGAAGAAGAGGCCACAATCAATGAAGAGAGTGACAAACCAGGATGATGCAGAAACGGATGTTGAACAATATCCAAAGATGGAGATGGCATGAATATGATGGAGACTTGATAGCCCCCCCTGAAGGAAGTGTCCTCAAAACCACTGAAAGAAGTCTGAAGCAAATCCAATGGTAGATACTGAAGAAACCCCAAGTCCTGAAAGGAATGACAGGGAAGAAGTTTTAGATAGGAAATCTTTGACTAGAGGAGTGATACCCCCTCAAGAATGTTCTCCAAACCTGTACAAGTAGCCAAGTCAATGATGCCTGAAACAAAGCCATCCTGTGATGTCAAGTCTGGAAAACTAAATGTGTCTTGATGGATGATGATAGTGGAAGCCTCAATCAATGATTCTGGACAAGGAATCACTGAATGTGAAGGGATACCAACTGTCTCTGAGGAAGAAGAAGCACCGAAAGGAACCTTGTCAACCTCAAGGAAATCAACTTCCTGCACAACAATAGCATAATGGGGTACTTGATCTGAAGAATGACATTCTGAAGCATGATCATCGGGGAATGGTGGAGTATCTGAATCTTCATATAGCTCCCAAATCTTTGTCCAAAGTATATGAGTAAAATCACAATGATCAATAGCATTCAAAACATCATAATCAACTTGCATAGCAATGATCTCCAAGACATTGTACCTACTGCAACTCCAAGAAAATTTTTGAACACCTTCACTTGGATAGGGAACTATACTATATAGATGAGGTAATAAATCAAGTGAATGCAGATGGTGGCAAATCCCATCACGCCATTGCTGATAGTTACCCTTGTGCAACATAGCCAAAGGAGAATAATATGCAAGCCCCATAATGAAATTTCTCCACTAACAAAAAGAAAAATGACCTTCAACAAAAAATAAAGACTTCCAAATATGATGTACAACTGAAGTGATGCAAAAAATCTTGTCCCAAGCTTCAGAATAACCAAGTTATTGATCAAAGGCACCAAACTGAAAAAAATATCATGCAAGAGTTCCTGGAGCTGAAACTAATCAAGGGGGTGGACTGATGAAAAAAACTTTGAATCACCTTCCTGATGTCGTTGGAATCACTGAAATCTGATGAGCGGTTGCAAAGTTATGAGCCTTTATGTCCAAATTAGGGTTTGGACTTCAGTTGACTGTAGAATTTTTTGCGAGAAAAATTTCATAGAATTGAAGTCACCACTAGAAAGTACGCAAAATTCCCTTTCCGATGGTATATACTTTGCAAAAATTTGATACCCTAGGTGAAAGTTGTGCTAAAACAAAAAAAATGCCCTGATTTGGCACTTTGCAGGCTAATTAGGAGCAAAAAATTCGTCCCCCGGGCTAAAAAAAAAAGCCCATGGTCGCTGATATGACTAGGGGTTAGGCGCTGCCAAAAAAAATGAACACCGCCGGGCGAAGCGGTGGCAGAGCGGCTGTCGAGCGGTGCCACTAGATGGAGCGAAGCTCTCAGTAAAGACTCTTGGTCTGTGATATGACCACTGGCAAGAGGATAGAGGGCTCGGTCTTTGGCACCCGCCAGTTTCCAGCGATAAACGGTGGCTAGCGGTAAGCAAAAAACACAAAGAGTGGTCGGCGGAATCCAACGGACGAAGAAGGGAACAGGCCGGTGGTAGAATGACGGGCCCCGGTGTCGGTAGGATGGGTCGACAGAAACTTCCGGCAATGGTGCAAGCTAGGTCGAATGTGACGGCCAGCAAGCCGAGAAAGGTACTTCCTTCCCCTACAAAAAGTGAATCACCAAGCACGGTCGACAAAAAAAAAGTTTTTCCACAAACTTCGACCAACCCAAATAAATTTTGAATATTGCCAAAGGGCAATTCAAAGTTAATATAAATGTCGATTAGAATAAAATCTGCAGAAGCTTTATACAAATGCCAACAATGTATAAATAGAATAAAGATTTTTTATATTGCACTATGCAATAAAAAATCAAAACCCAATGTCGATGGTGAAAAAATTAAACCCTAATGTTTAAATCAAATGTCGATAGAAATAATTCTAAATGCCACCGGTTAAAAGTATCATGCCGACCATTTAATAAAATGGCAGTCGCTGCAAATATTTTTTAGAAACTATAGAAAAATATGATTTTTGCCAAACAGTAAAATATTAGCCCAATTTTTCTGAAACGAAAAATGGCCTGCTTATAAAAAAAAATTGCCTCAGAGGACAAATGACTGAGATGATTTTCCACTGCAAATTGTATGGATAGTACGATTGATTTTGCAAACCCTAAAAATGCCTCTGATGGCTCCTAGGTTGATGTATCCAATTTTGATGAATGGGCAGGCGATCCTAGGGTTTTGAGGCCTTCTGAAGACAATGGCGAGCTCGGATCTGACTCTATCTACTTCAAAAATCAGCTTGGTCCCCGGGTGGAATCAAGTAGCCTTCAATGGAAACCTTCAAGCGTGCAGAGAATCTTGCACACCAACTTTCTTGATTAAGGGTTGATGTTTCACTGGATAAGCTCTAATACCATGTTGAGATTATGGATGCATAGTCCTTGAAGCTGGAGTCTTCAATGGAGGACCTTTGAGCTAGGAAAGATGATCAACCACAAAGAAAAGTGTTGCAATAATGGAATGCTGATTAAAGATTCTATTGATATGATGAAAAATATATGATACAAATGAACAAGATGCCTGATTATATAGGCAAGAGGTAAACCCTAATATGCATGAGATGTTGCCAATTGTTATAATCTAACAACATGTGACAACATGTGAACCCTATCTAGATGATCATTAAATGATGAGATAAGTTCTAGAAGGAATCTTATCCCACAAACTAGGAAGGGAATATTATCCCATTTATTAAATGATGCAACCTATGACTAAATGATTTATGACCGAAGTTAACTTATGCTATGTAATCATTAATTAATTAATTACACCAACATCTCTCTCCCTCTCCCCCCTCTTCTCTATCTCTCCTCCTCTACCTATCTCTCTCCCTTTCTCTCCCTTCTCTCTCTAATTCTCCCCCTCCCTCTCTCTATATATCCCACTATTTTTGTAACTCCCTCTCCTCCTCTCTATCTATTGAGCTACCTCTCCCTCTCTCCCTCATCTTCTTCTCTCTCCCTCTCCCTCTCTATATATTCCTCTCCCTCTCTCCCTCTCTTCTCTCTCTCCCTCCTCAACCTGTCTCTCTCCCTCTCTCCCCCTCTTCTCTATCTCTCCTCCTCTACCTATCTCTCTCCCTTTCTCTATTTATCTATCTCTAATTCTCATTGATTGTCTATCTCTTTGTCTCTTTATCCTCTCCTCCTTTCTCTATATCTCCTTATATCTCTATCACTTTATCACTTTATCTCACCATCTATATCTCTATCTCTCCCTCTCCCTCTTCCTATATATCTCTCTATCTCCCAATCTCTCTTTCATTTCTCTTCTATCTATTTGTCTCCCTCTTCCTCTCTCAGTCTATCTTCATCTCTACCTCTATTTTCTCTCTCCCCCTTTATCTCTAGACATGTCTCCCTCTCTCTATCATCCATCTATTTTCCTCTCTATCCCTCTCTATATATTTATCTCTTCCATCTCTCATCTATCTTTTATCTCATCATATCTCTCCTTCTCCTCCTCTCTCTCTCTATCTCCTTATCACTCTCTCTCTCAATCTTCCTCCCTCTCTCTCTCTCTCTCTCTCTCTCTCTCTATATATATATATATATATATATATATTGCAAACATAACATGAGCTCGCTGGTAATGGAGCCTGATTATCTTCCTAATTTAGAGGTTTTATTTCAATCATGCTTGGATCCCTGTAAGTGGATGCATACTTGATTTGAAGCTATCACTTCTCTATTGAGACATTTGTTGCACAAACAACATCATTTACTAAATGACCTACCAATTGACCTCGTGTACTGCATAAATATATGAAAAAAAAAAAAAGACCAGAATTTATCCTAATTAACCTTCCACGCATCTTCGGCCATTGCACACATAAGGTGCAATTGCTTGTTAATTCAATTTAAGAGTGTATGGAACTACGAGGGAGCTAATAGCACCATTCCAAGAGTCTCTGACTGTTCCAGACAGATTTTGCCTGCCAATTTGTCAGCGTATAAGAAATCCAGGTGACTTTGACGCTGTTTTGCTGCTGTCCTCTCCATCTCACGTTTTGACAGCGTTTACATTTATTTGTTAACGGTTATGACAAGGATTGTTTTTCGGTAAGAGACGAGGAATATTTAAAGCCCCACATACTTGGCATTCCATTCCTGGGAGATTTAATTTTATTCTCACTGTTGCTCCCGTCGACTTATACAGATCATTCTTATCGTTGAAAAATTGATGGAGATGTTCTTTTATTGAAATGATATGATGTTATGACAAATTCCCTGTCAGCGACAGTGCAGAGGCACTCTGAACGTTCCGGAATGAATGATTAGCGTACCCATTGTTTTAATGATTCTTTTCCTTTTTGTAGAGGTGCAATTCTAATGGTTTTTGCATGATTAGTGTTGCAACCATGAAAGATTAAACGTATGATGGCAAACATGATGGCTATACAGCCTAATTAATTCTTGCAGGTGACCAAGGCCACCCCACTTCCTCCACTAACTCGCTGCATGCAAACATCAATCGTTTCGCAACATCGTCAATTACCGGACTGTCGAGCGGCATCTTGACGTACTCAATTGAACGCCGGACATTCAGTACCATTACATAGGAGTGCACCTGGGCTGTACATCTCAGAACCATTATACATACATATAAGAAAAATCAAAACTGTGAAATAAACAGTAATGTTTTTTTTTTTTAAATGAAGTCCACGAGATCGGATAGTCTATGGTGATCCGCGATTAGAAACGGCACAATATCCACCGAAACAATCAACTAGCAAACCCCAACCTGAGGAGGAAATAGTAGTACAAATATCATAGGATATATACTCAATAACTATATGAAAACAAAGCTAAAAGACCTCTGCGCTGAACAAAATGCGCGAAACGAGGCATATATTTAATAAGTATACATTCCTGTACAAAGCCCTGTAAACAACAAAACATTCTCTGAGCCGATCAAAATGCGGAGTAACGAAATATTGATATATCCAATAAATAAGTAAATATTTCTCTACAAAATCATTACACAACAAAACATTTCTCCACGCAGATCAAAATGTGGAGTAAAGTTAGGGCATCAAAAGGCCCTGGTATTCACCAGGGAAAGCAGCCATGAGAACCGAGCAATCCAAAACGTTCGCCTCCGCTATGGACTTCGTCGTCGTGCTATTTCCAGAACTCGAGCAGGCAGACGGCGCCAATAGAACTCCAGTGCTTTCTTCGGTCCGCCTCCTCTTCCTTGTTGGCAGTGGCTGTGGTAGTGTAGGAAGAGCGGCGGCGGTGGCCTCGAAAGGGAAATTGAGCACCGCGCGGTCGCCGCGTATGGCGAAAGCGGCGCGGTCGTATGCGAGCGCGGCCTCCATCGCAGTATCAAATGTCCCCAGCCAAATCCGAGCGCCCTGCCTTGCCGAGTCGCGGATCTCCGCCGCGAACCTTCCCCACGGCCGCCGCCGCATTCCTCTATACCTCGGCTGATCCACCTCCACTGAAGGCGGCGCCACTGGTACAGATAAACTTCCAGTCGTCGCAACGGCACTTCCATTTACAGGCCTGGGCTTCTGATGGCTTAGTTGCGGAGTATTCTTCCAAACATCTAAACATCGTGTGTTCGAATCTCCACCAACAGCCGCGGCCACCAGGCCACGCAAATCCCAAACTTCCTCCATATTATGACTACGGATAAAATCAAAATCTGCAGCAGCACGTAGCGCACAAAAGAGGTTTTTATCAGAGTCGAATATGTTGTCTCCCAGCTCTTCTCACCATTTGCTTTATTTTATATTAAATTTATCTTAGCACTTTGTGTGTTCCATGAAAAATCTGCATCTGTAAAAAAGTCTGCGTGTTAAAGTTCCAGAAACCTACACAGCACGCTGCACACATGTTACCTTATGAGTGGTGAGAGAAACAATACTTTCTGCTTTCATCGTATAAGTCAGAGAATAAAATTAAATCTATACGCGCTTTTAAATATTCATCATCTCTTACCCAAAAACAATCCTTGTCATAACCGGTATCAATTAAATGTAAACACTGTCAAAACGTGAGATGGAGAGGACAGCAGCAAAAAATGTCAAAGTCCAAGATACCCGGATAAATATACGCTGACAAATTGCCAGCCAAAATCTTCATTCCGACATTCAGAGACTCTTGGAATGGTTCTATTTGCTCCCTTGGAGTTTCATTCACTCTTAAATTGAATTAGCAAACATTTTCGTTCAAGTTCATTGTTTGTAAAAATATATTATCAATTATCTAGTAATGAGGTTCAACAGTTCTTCACTGCTAACTTCTTTCATAAATGAAGAATAACTCATCTTCTTTAATTACTAGTTTTATAGTTATGTACCATTTTAGATGAGATTATAAGAAATAAATTTAATGTTAATCTTTTAAATTGCATTTTATCTTTTCAGCGATTGTGTTATTCAATATTTTTTTTGAAATTGTCATAAAAAAATATTTTCAAAATGGTTATAGAACCTTCTCCTATTTATAAATTAGTCTAAAATCAAATGTCAATCATGTTGACAATTCATATTTATCATTTTATGTAAAATCTATTAAATTATAATTGTCGCATTGTTTCACCCATTTGACAAATTTGTATCATCCATGAACAATTCTAAAGGGATAATTTGATCACCTTATCCCCATTTCACCCTTGATGTATAGGTCCTTCATGCTAATGGCTAAGATGCCAACACTTATTGTGGATAGTAGTGTGTTAAAGGTCATGTCACTTAACGGCTTATGGCCTTAAACACAAAATACATGAATGAGTGGAGAATAATAGATTCATGTGGAAGGTTTTAAGGTAGAAGTGTTCAATCTATTATCCGTCCTAGAATCAAAACCTACAAATTTACACTAGTATCTTCTTTTAGCATTCCTAAACCAATCGTATTTACTATATTATTGACATTTAAGAACCTTTAAACCAAATACATTTCCCACCTCATCTCCTTCCTTTGCCACCTTTTTTATTTTCCTTTAATGTCCAACCATCTCATTATAAAATCCAACCCATTATTTTCTCAACTAATAAAATTTACAATAATGGATACCAAGGGGCTTCACTAAATTGCAACTGCTATTTCAAAGAATCCCACTTGAAGTATTATGGTTAACCCAAGTTCCTAATTTAATATTTGCATTAAAGAATATCATTATAAAATCATTGGCGAGAACCATCATATGATCATTTTGGTGTCTCATTAAAATTCTTGAACATGATCTCCTCCAAGACACCTTGAGATCTTTTCTTTGTGTATTGAAAAATGTCAAGAACACATTCTATTTCATGTTATTTCTTCTCTTGATCACTTCTTCCTCTTGAATTTCACACTTTGAAGCTATACCTTCTATAATATATCAATATGTTAAATTCTTGCATCAAGTTGGAAAAATGGTCACTATTCCTTCTTTCTTTCGTGTACCAACCCTTTTTGGAGTATGCAAATATAACTATATACACATTTATTCCCTCTCCAATAGAACCACTATATTGATGCATCTTATACAATCTACACAACATACAAAGAATCATGAAAGATAAAATTTCAATTGCTTTAATATAATATTTCCTAAAATCATAAACTCAATAATATTGATTATACTCCTTTGAACCCTTTATTTCACATTCTCGTACTAATCCCAATTCGTCACCTGTCTCTCAATCCCTTCCTCCCCTACCTCTTCTTTGCTTCCTTCTGATATTACAACTGTATCTATTAGAGATTTTTATCTTTTCAATACTCATACCACACAGAAATATTGAGAATGCAAAGTTTTGTAGATAGAGAAATCGTAAATCTCTCTGCATAATAAAATATTAATCACATATGAAAAATCAATACATATGGCCATAATATCATAGTATCCACACAATAGAAGATAAAATGTTATCGAAGAGTTCCTCAAATTTAGCATTATATACATCAATTCACAAAGCTCAAAAAAATAAAAAAGAGGAAATGCATTAAAAAAAATATAATATTACACCAAATTGTCATTACATTTCACCACATTTGACACAAAATATATTGTTACTTCAAAACTTTCTTATATTTTACCAATACATGTATTCAATTAATAGAACTCAAACAAATAGAATCGATTCAATGAAATCTATTTTACATAGCCTATATTTTTACACATAAATTTTCTTGCATTTCAGTATTGAAGGAATAAATTTACAAAAAATACACCATTATAGAAAATATTTCCCATCTCACCATTCATAAATGTACACTAGCATATATATATATATCAAAAATACATCGAGAGATATCTTTCATGAGGCACATATTCTATTTTTATGTGAGAATTTGATTAAGAAAATAGGTGCCTTGAGAAGGATATCTCTCAATGTATTATATATATATGCTAATAGAATTCTTTTTGAAAAAAGGGTAAAAAATTATTAATATTAGAATATCACCAATACAAAGAAATCAAGGTCTAAATAGGAACCTAAAGTGTATCAAGAACATAAAACTAGGTGACAACCAACCAAGAACTAGATGCACAACAAGACCAACCAAAAAACAACATCAACTAGCCATGTCCACAAAAATAATCTTCTCTAAAGGTTGGCAATAATCTGGGGGTAATTGCTCTCAACCATCAATTTTCCAACCTCCAACATGCTCAAAAGCCCACTTGGCCAAATAGTTGGCAACCCTATTCCACTCATGAGGGATTGAGTAAAATAAATAGACTCCAACATGGAGCCCAACCATAAAATATTTCTAACAATCGAAGCAAGTTGCCAATTAAACCCCTCCAAATTCTTCCCATTCAATAGATTAACAATGACTTGAGAGTTTGATTCGCAAATGAGCTTGTGCCAACCAAGAGCAAAAGCCTTTTCCATAGCCCAAAGAATCACCAGACCCTCCATAAAGTTATTGGTTTGCTACCCCTTATAAATGGAGAATAATAAAATAATTTTACCAAACATATCTCTTCTAGCACCATTAATCCTAGTGGGCCCATGATTACCCCTAGAAGAACCATTAGTGTTAATCTTTAAAACATTTGTCGGAGAAGGAGACCAACCTCTCACTCTTTGAACCTTATTTTTGGCATACCTACCTCTTTGAACATAGAAGGACTCAAAATTCAAACCACAAAGGCCCCATTTATTCACAATATCCTCATCTCTCCTTTCCAAAGAAAATGACACTAGACATATGGCTTCCATAGTCTCCTAAATCATACAAACTACTCTCTACCAAACCTATTGAATCATCAACTTGCCACCATGAAAAATCTTATGATTCCTTTCAAGCCAAAGTTTCCAAAGGATGAAGTCAGGAACAATACTCCACATAATTCAGAGGAAATAATCCTAAGACAAAGGTCACTCCAAAATACTCCAAAAATTAACTAGAGAAGAAGCTTGAACATAAGGATGTCTCCAAATATCCCACCAAAAATTCCAAATAAGCAAAGAAAAAAGACAACAAAAGAATAAGTGGGTCAAATCCTCTTCACTATAATCACAAAGGACACAAAAAGATGGGGCCTAGAATCCCTACTCCTAAAAATTATCCCAACTTAAATATCTATTCCAAGCTAAAGTCGATAAGAAATAGTTACACTTAGGCCATGTAAACTTTTTCCAAATGTTTTTCCACCAAGTAACTTACATCCCACCGTACTTCTAAGAAATTAACTCCTGATAATCAATACCTCCTATGAAGGCCCCCTTAGGATTTGGACTCCAAGCCAAAATATCCCTCTCCCTGAGAGAGTTGTATTCTCTGCTCGCAAGAATATTTTTGAGCTCAACATGATCCTCCTCCAAACAACCCACATGACACTCAATAAGTTCCTTCCATCTAGACACTTCAACATCCCCAAGAGATAAGTAGTTTTGAAATCCACCACTCAAAACCAACCAACCTTTGAGAAGCGTTTACAAAGATCCTATATATTAGGATTGTTTCACATGATAGAAGAAATCCCATCCTAAGAATCAAACCAAAAGAGAGCCTCTAAACCCTATTTCAAATCTAAAAAAAACCTTCCTTGATCAACTTATCTCATTTTTTAACCATGTCCCAAATTAGAGAACCTTTCCCCACAAGTAGAAACTGAGGAACCTCTTCCTTGAAAGCACCATTCAACTATTTGTGACAGATAATCCTGGCCCAAACATGATCCTATTCAATGCACCATCTCTAATAAAGCTTGGTCGACAACACCAAACTAGTCGAATTGGATTTCCACAACTTGAGGCCACCAAATTGTTTTGGTTTATAGAAAATTTCCCACTTCACCAAACTCCACTTAATGCACGTCAAGAAACCATCCCATAAAATTTTGAGCTAGAGATTCCAATTCCTTAATAAAACCAATAGGAACCACTTGAAGCATACACCTATAATTGGGAAGGGCTTACACCACTGACTTAAGAAGTTGCACCTAATTGGTGAAAGATAACCAATTATGAGTACAATGGTTCACCTTCACCCGAAACTTGTCTAAAATATTTTTCCAAGAGCCCCTAGGAAGGGTGCCAGTAGGTGGCCAATCTAAAATCTCAAAATCCAAGCAATTTGTTGTTGAATGAGCATAGGAGTATTAAAGAAGAAAATGGAAGATTTATCCTCATTGATCATTTATCTAGAAGTAGCAAGATAGATATCCAAAGCCTTGCACAAATTAGTGGCCTCTCTAATCTTATCCATACCCACCAAGGTAGTATCATCAATAAATTGTAAGTGAGACTAAGGAGGTAAACCATTACCCAAAACCTAGACTTTAATAAGATCTTGATCAACATGTCTCTTAATAAGTCTCCCCAGACATTCAACCAAAAGAATAAATAGATAAGGAGAAAGAGGATCCCCCTGTCAAAGACCTCTACAATCCCAAAATAATGAAGACGATTCCTCATTAACCATCACTGATAAAGATGTGGTCGTAACATAACTTATAACCCAAAAAACCCATTGTTCCATAAAACTAAACATAATAAGCACTTTTAACAAAAACGACCACTTAACTATATCATACACATTTGTCATGTCAAGTTTGATGAACATAGATATTTTTGTTACACCCTAGTTGTGTAGTTACTATTTACTATATTACTACATAGGGTAAATATGAATGTAATGTGAATTCTGGAGATGAATAAATGATGCTTATACCTTGTTATCAATATGAATGTTATCTCATTTGATGTTGTTTCATGTGATGTTATCTCAATCGATGTTATTCATGGTGAAATACTGCATATATATGAATAGAAGGTTATTGAATTATCATTATTCTAACTTTGGAGATGTTAATGTATACTGCATATTGTTATGAAAAATTGACTACCATGTGTATGTATTAGTGAATGCAGGTATGTGTTCCATTCCTCCAGGTGAAGGGGAAGTATCACTTGAGAGAAGATCTTGGTTGGGTAACTAGTAAAAGTAAACTATCTGAGCATATACACACGCACCACATTAGAATCATTGAGTTGAGTTAGTTTGTGGGTTATAGGTAAGTCATCCTTAGCTGATATGTTTGCATTTGAGAGTCATGTTTACATTTGCATGCATTTGGCGATGTTTATCTATTTGAGCTTTTGAGATCTTTCTTGTGCTATTACAACCATAAGTACAAGTGGTATGTATGTAGAAGTATGCTTATATATATGCATGTGTGTCCACAGGATCTAACGACATGTATATGCATATGTATAGATATACCACATGTGCACACTTATCAATATGATGGAAATCGTGAACGTCTATATGTGAAACAAATGAGAACAAATATATGTGTGTGTGTTTTTGTATAGTATATGCATGTATCCATACGTATATGTATATCGATATATGCATACGTGTTATCACCCAAATCTGATCATCAAAATTTTAAATTTTATCGCTACCAAGACATTTGTCGAATTGGCGATGTTTGAACATAATGTTTTCCTGCTGACTTGAACCGTAGAACAAGTATTTCTTGCTTGACATGGGAATAGTTGATGATAAATTGGACTTAATGAGGCCACGATTCGGTATTTTGAGGTGTTTTTCACATCCACACTAGGTCTTTCACCCTTTCAAATGCATTTAATGATGTCTTGTAAAGGTGTTGTAAAGTGTTGTAAAAGAATTTCATGCTTTTCTAGAATTAATGAACCCATATTCCCTTAATTTAACATTATAAAGTGTATTTAATTGCATCATCACATCAATCTAGAATGCTTCTAAACTAAATTTAACTTTAATTTAGTTTTGTAATGTCTTTTACACATTCACATTGGATGTTGTGCCTTTCTAGGCTGTGTGGACCTCATTTTAGTGTTGTAAAGTGTATTTAATCACATTTTCACATTGAATTATGTGTTCCAAGCCCTAATTTACCATTACATCATCATTAATAGGTCCCCATTACCTCATATTGTGCATCTTGAGGCATAAATTGATCAAATAACTGACAAAGTCATATAAACCTTATTTCCTTACTTCCTAGCAACCCAGCTAAAAAATGGACCCCTCTGGGACTAATTCACCATCTACGGAAAATGAGTCCCTTCTAGGTGGGACTAATTCACCCAAGGTGGTTAATGAGTCCCATTTGGGCCATTTTTTACTTTTGAGCAGGAAAAATTAGATTTGAAGTTTAATTTTTCTTCATGTTAGCCAAGTGGGGATCTGATTAATGGGAAAATAAGGTGAATTTCCTATAAAATCAAGCCTCTAAGCCTTAATTCACAATATCTTAACTCATTCACACATCTCTCATCATTCATTCATCATCTATCTTCTCCCTCAAGTCAAGCAAGTTAGGGTTTTTCATTCTAACTCTCCAAGATAGCTTCCAAAGACATTCAAGGGCTGAATCTTCCTCCATTGCTACAAAAATTCAAGATCAAACATCATGGAAAGGTATTAACTCTATTATTGCATGATTCATTACATTATTTCTTCATATTAGTTTAATTAACTACAAAGGGGTTTGACCAAGGAAAACCCCCATGCCCTAACATTCAACATTTGTCTTTCTCCTCTTATGTGTTTATAGATTTAGGCATCTTGGAGGCTTGGAAGTCATTGAAGATCAAGTTTCAAAGTTGTTCAATTGATATATTTATTGGATTTAAGGAAAAATATCAACAAAAAGTCACCTTCAGGCCCAAATTTGAAAGTTTTAGAACCAAACACCTAGAGAAGCAGAAAGTGCAAACTGAAGGCTCCTATTTCCACTTTTGAATCTTCAAAAATTTAGAAGTGGAATCATTCACCATTAGTGGAAAATGAGTCCCACTGCTAGGCCTAATTTTGGTTTTCTACATTTTTGGATACCCATTTGTCTGAAATGGGCTCTAAAACAGTTTCACAGAACTGGCACTAATTCGCCCAGAATGGTGAATGAGTCCCACCAAGCCAAAAATTCAGCATCAGCAACATTCCAAAAGTCATTTCCAATCTCCATAAAGATCTCAAGTGCACACTTTCAGTTTCATCCATTTCTGTTACAATTTGCATTCATTTCTAGGTGTTTTCTATATATCATAATGTGTTTTCCAAAAATTTGCATTTCAATAGTTTTCACTTAATTATCAATAGCTTTTACTAGTTTTCTACATCTAGATCATTTCATTTAGGCATAATTTCATCATACATACATTATTTTGAGTGAACCACCTAGATTTTGGTGTGGGATCTATCTATTTCCTTTCGGTAAAGACCCTAATTGAGCAAAAGAGACATAACATTTCACACTCTTAAAATCTATGGTTCATGAATATACTGACCACAAATAATTTCTATGAAATATTCATCCTTGGGGTGTATGAGAGCTTTACTCATGTAGCACCTTCATTATTTTCATAGATTCTAATTCAACCAAAAGTTCACTCTAAAAAAGCATGGATTGGTGATCCAAATAGAAATACACTGTGCATTTGTGATGGCTGTAGTTTCTCAAAAATAGTGACAAATATGTGCAATATATAAGTTTTATAGAGATGGGGCTACGATACTGATACATACATTGCAACAATTGAAGCTCTCTATCCCAGATATTTCTAATAACCTTTGGATGCTATATAAGAGAGATTTCATCAGCCAGAGACTAAGTGATGGTCTACAGACAAGCAGATGTATCTAAAATTTCTAGAGATAAAGGAGGAAAATAAAATTATTAGTGGAATGTTGTTTTGGTTCTAAAATGACATCAAAATCCACAGCGCTCATAGCTACACTCAAAGAAAACACCATTTAAGGACACACCGCTCTACATCATGTTGCTAGCAAGGGGTGGCTTGAAATAGCCTATTCTCTGATTATCCATGGTTCTCATGAATTAGGAACCATGTTCAATAATCATGGCTCAAGTTGTTCCATCAACGCCTATCTTTAT
>VDFB02354365.1:190371-271121 GCA_007258455.2 Sequoia sempervirens | reverse complement strand
TATGCTATGATAACCATGTCTGTCTGCCGCTTCTGATAGCTGTGTTTGTACTTCTGAATGGGAACAAAACAGTAATTCTTCACACACAGAATGGAAATAAAACAGTCGATCACAAAGATTCTCGTTTAACTTTTTGGGATTTTTTTTTTGCATTTACGGTTTCATTTAAAGAGCAGTCCATGCAGATGTGGATGGAAAATCTCCCATCATGGGGGACATCTCCATACCCATCTATGGAGATGCATCCCAGGGGGTGGAAGACATGTCTCCCTCCAACACCTGCTTATACTGCATAGCAGACATCATTTCCAGAAATTGTTTTCCGTTGGTGTTACATCTGTATGAATGCAGCAAAAAGTCACTTGGGGTAGAAAAACACAAAAAAGGTCCCAACTTTATTCCCATCCAGCAATAAGATAAACAATGTGTCTTATGCATATGATTTGGATGTGTCAGATCTGTTTTGCACAAAATCCCTGGAACAAACTCCTACCACAAGTGAAATGAATGTAAGAACGCATGAATGTTCCCAATTCTTTGAAGATTTATTTGTCGACTTTGGAGTACTATGTAGATTTCTTACCCTTCATTTCCAGTCTTTGGAGCCCTAAAGGCCATTGTTCAATTCCCCTGGAGTGTGTCCCATAAACCCACTGGTGTACAGTATTAAAAGCGACCACTGGTTGTGGGTGCAAATCCACCAGTTGCTGTAAGAAACAATGTAGCAGCCCAAACCTGTCGGTTGGCAGTCAAATGCATCAGTTACAACATAGAATCCCCCAATTAACACGTGCGCCTTTTGAAAGGTAAAATAGTAAAAAAGAAAACTGGCTAAGAATTGGTATAAATGTAAAATGAGATGGTCTGTTTCTCCATATCAAATTTCTGCTAGTCTCATGTCATATTCTGAGTTATCAAATTGTTTTTTGGATGTTCGAAGGTCAAAATGACCTGTATCAAGTTTCAGACTAATCAGATATGAGGTTTGTATTCACTCTTTAATGTTTTTTATTGATTTTCAAATCAAGTGGCTTACTATTAGTCAGCTTGAGACATACACATGATGCACCAGACAGGTATCCGGTATGTTCCATACCCCAAAGCTTCAGTATCCAACTTCATACAATTACACAAAGGCCAGCAAACTTCTATCTGTAATAGATATATGTCCTAGTCCAGTGTTATTTGTCCTTCCTCTTCTCAAAAACAAATGTAAAGAACAGCCCTTTAGTTCACCCTCTTATTCCATCATCAAAGCAATCATGGAGGTATGTCCATGAAGTTCCAAATGAAATTAGTGCCTGCTTCCATGGTGTTCTAGAAGGTCTAGTTGGCAGGTGTGAGCTTGTGGCTTGTATATGACTGTTCATTCTTCTCCCCGATTGCTTTTCTCAAATTTTCTACCGGCATAGTGTGACACTTAGGAGCTGGCTATTAAGCACCATGTTCCTGCAGCAACTCAAAAGCCTGTTTTTCCTCAGATTCATGCAGGAGCAACTTTTTCATAGTTACCATGCATTCTGATTGTTATTGGCATGCAACAATTATATAAAACCTTTTTCCAGAATAGGGTATGAAAAGCCATGATCTCCAGTTTTTCTGCTGAGATTCTGGATGATGCTGTCTGCTGCCTAAGTGTAGTGCTGAGAGTTCCATCTCCAATGGCAAATTACGAATTGTTTGCAAGATTTAGCACTTCCACCTTGGGATCCTATGGTGTTACCTAGGGCTTGTCAAGTAAAAGGTAGACCAAGAATCCATTGAAGGGACACACCATCAGGGTAAAACTGTGGGGCTAAGAAGCTGCTCAACAGGTGAAGGAATTAGGAATGAGGAATGTCAAATGCATTTCGGCCAAGGAAGAGGAGATGGAGACATGGGATGTGAGATTTCCAAGCTAAAAGAATGAGCAGGCCTGAATATGGTGACAAGAAGATGAAGAGAGAAGCTGGGTTCTCACAGAAGGGACAGCAATGTTATGCAGAGCCTTCAAAGCAGTGGAACCACAAGGAAGCAATCCATACCTGAGGTTGCCCAGTAGAAACTTGATTCATACCTAATGAGAGTTGGGGCATATCTTCAACTTTCTAGTTCTACTTTCTTTGTTTTCTGCCCTTATTTTAACCCTAAGAAGATCTTTACCTTTGTGTGTTTCCTGCCTACCTTCATGTTGCAATGGGAACAGCTATGCATTTTCTGCTGCTAAAAACATATTTGCAGTGTTAGCTTTTGACATCCAACTTTTTATTAACTTTCTGATATCTTATAGTTCAAGCTTTCTAAACTTTTTTTAATTATTTTGTAGTTTTCCGCTGTATGGAGCTTTGAGATCCCATATACTTGAACCTTCCTCCTCATTGCCCCGTGCATTTTGTCATGTTCTCTTGAAATTTAACATACTAATAATTTAAGGTGAATGTGGGACCCACCAGAATCCACAAAGTATAAGACTGTCCAGTTTCCTTTTGTTTTAACTTGTAACTTCTATATTCAATTTTCACCTTCCATTATGTCTGAGACTTCTTTCCTCAGATTTTATAGTGTTTTGTTAACAATTTCATGAATGGATGCAGAAATTTCTACTCTGTTGTTAATTTTCGAAAGAAACGGTTCTTGAGATAAATTCTTTGGTATCAAAGTTTTTAAAAACTCGAGAGGATAAATTAAAGATATCAGTGGTAAGGTCTACACAACACAATACAGTATAATTTTTTGTTATCAAAGCTATGTTGACAAATTTAGGAGAAAAACTTGAGAGGATAAATTAAAGATATCAGTCGTAAGGTCCACATAACACAACACAGTATATTTTTTTGTTATCAAAGCTATGTTGACAAATTTAGGAGAATAAATTATAAATACCTGTAGTAAAGGCAGAACTCTTTATCAAAGCCATTCTCAGTAACAAGATTAATATTGGAGGTTCAATCCACACTCCAGAAAATAATTGGGGCATGAGAAGGCACCTACAAGTCCTATGGTCCATGGTATTCAACAAACCCTCAAGCAATTAGGCAAAATTTCCAAGTCACAATGGCCATTTGATTCCAATTAACAGCAACAAACTTCTTTGGGAAATTTCTTGCAACCACACTTGGACCTCAAGCATTCCTAATAGGCCAAGTGTTTGAGCCACAAACTCACCAACTCAAAATAAAAGACAACAAAGATTGAAAACAAATATATCAGATCTAAAATAATTCTAAGGTATAGAAATACTCACAAAACTTCAAGATACTTAGAAGTAAATGTAGTTTTTGTCTGAAGTAGATATCAATAAATCAGTTTTGAAAAATAAATGAGAAGATATGCAAGCTCCATTAATAGGGTTCCTAAGCTAAGAAATAATTTGAAAATATTCATAGATGTATAACGTTAGACTCTGGGAAAGCAAAGCCAAGAGGTGCATTCTGTTCTAAAAACAACTTCCAAAAGCATGAATCGTATAAAGAAACAGTATAGAATCATAGAATACCTCAATACATTTTTTTTAATTATAATTACTCTTCACACTTTAACTTCCTGAAAGCATGCATTAAATATTGTATCATTAAGAAAAGATGCATGCACATTGGATGCATACAACATCCAAGCAACCATAGAGGGCCCTACTCCTATTGTAGGTAAGGAGCTAGTTTTGGCATCAAAATTCAGAAAATTAAAGTATTTCTTAACTATCCCATTCTTGCAACAGTTTGAGACTGTGAGTGACTGCATCTGCTTTAAAGATTGCAGGCTCTGCTAATTGGAAACTAAAAAGGATCACCCTAAATAGTTGGCTTGCACCTGCATCCCCAAAAAAACTATAGATAGGAAAGCTTTATAGTTTATACTATATCTGAATACACCTTGCCCAACACGATCTATTATATCAATCCTTCGGTTCCAAATGACTTGTGCTAGACTCGTTTATTGATCCAACAGAAATTTATCATCACTTGCTTTTCACAAGCTCATAAAATTGAAGATTTGTAAGATGAATGATCTAAGTCTATTCGACTCTCTGTTTTGCATTCATATACATTTCAAGCAAAAAAGAAGCCATAGAGTTGCCAAGCATGCTGTATAATGAACAAATCCAAAATCCTTGTTACACAAAGGGTACTTATACAACAACGCATTCACATGCAGACTTACATGAGAAAAAGGTGCATTAAAAAATTGGCAGCAGTTACAAACCCAAATACAAATCAAAATTTGAATAATACTCAAAAAGGAGTTGATGGATTGCACATACATCTAATGCTTTCTGTGATTCCCTCTCAATCCAAATAATTCCGTGGTCTCTTGTTGCATTACATGAAAGAATGATGTGCTCAAATCTTCCCTCTACTGGAACAGCAGTTTTCACAACTGGCGGAATTGTTCCACATCTGCATCATGTTAACATCCAATAAATGTAATGTAATGCTCCTAAGAAGATAAAGGGAATGAAAACAATTGTCTTATCCTCTCGAATTGTAGATTACTATTTAAATTATGAACTTGAGATAGTAAAATTAAATTAACTAAAACCCCCAAGGAAAGAATTACATCATTGATACAATTCTCCATGATGCCCAGAGCTTTCAAAACCATCTCCCTTTCTTGTGTGGTAAATAGCTCTCGTGAATATTATGAAATTGTTTTACACAAAGAAAAAGTCTAATAGAAAAATATTTGATCATTGACAAATCCAAAGCTAAGATTGCTCTATATACTAGTAATAGCTACAATTGTATAATTCTTGGTCTAAACTCCAGATAGCTCTAATTACTTGTTGCCAAGATGTGCATCATTTCCACTAAGAACATGGACTTCAAATGAGTTTAATGTGGGCTGAGGTGGTTCCGTGGGAGGTGCCCCATGTAATGCCCAAAATTTAAACCCAAAGTTAGCCCAATTTTATTTTCTTAATCTACGATCTACACAACATGATAAGTATTTAAATGTGATATAAACAAGAAATAGCATTCCAAACAGTAAAAGTCAAGAGGCAAAATATCTTAACCTCAAAAACCATAAAAATCCCCACCACTTGACAATCTTTGTGCAATAGGATCATCATGAAAACTAACATTGTCTATGTTAGATATTTTTAGGGGTCACTCGGATGGTGTTCTGGTAGCATAAAAACTAGAAGAAATTAGACCCTAATTTTAATGATTAATTCTGCCTGATGGGTGCTGGAAAATCAGATAACCAACACTATTTTTAGCTTTTGTAACTACTGTTTAGGTGAAGATTTGGTTCTAAGTTTAGGTGCTATTATTAGTTTATTGATTATTCATGGTGCTGATTTTAGACTATTCTTAGGTGCTGCAGCTTTATTCTAGGCAGACAGCAGTCATACACTTGGATTTCTGCTTTATTCTAGGCAGACAGCAGTGACATATTTTTTGAGTTTTCTTTGGGATAAAGATATCTAAAAATAAGACCTTTTTTTTGTTTTTTGATCAACCAAGTTGGAGTCTATTAAGACCCTCAGTGCTCACTAGTTTGTATCAGCACTGCAGAATTAAAACTCAGAATAATAAAATATTTGGACAGCAAGAGCTATTTTTTCTGAGTTCAGTTTTCTATTATTTTTCTTATACTTTCACAAGTTTGTGAATGCAAGTTAAGGCACTCCAGCTACAGGTTTGATTGAAGACTAAGGCAGTCAAATTTTGTTCAACTCCTAGGGTGCAGAACTTGCATATCATGTGTTGAAATTTAACAGTCCGCAACAGTAGAACCAAAAATGGACTATTACCTATCAAATACAGACCCTAAATCCACTCTTGTAACGTATGGTTGAGGTTGATCTTCATTTATGAAAATAGCTTACTTGTGTACCTTTAGAATGTAAAACCTAATCAATAAATGCTATAACATAAATTTTAATCCACTACACAGATTATTATTGTAATTTCAACTCATATTTTTAATATATGTAACCATTGAATCCAATTAATCTATTGTCTTTTTTCTGTAACCAGCATCTGCTATTGTTGATCATGTTAAATTGTTGATAAGTAAAGTTAACATCTTATATTTACATATACAGGGGTTCAACCTGCTCTCCCTACGAGCCTAAATTACAGTGTCATGAAGTCCAGGTTGAGATTACAGTGAGTTGCAGATATACAGAATTACAACTACATAATATATGAAAGAATTTTATCTCTGCCTCTGAATACAGAATCACAAGTGCACATGCAAGTCGAACTACAAGCCAACTCCAAAGATATAGTGGGTGGTGTATATCTATAATTGCTTACTGTGGTTGTTATAAAACGTTACATCTAAAATAAGAAGTTACTGAGGTTTTTCGTTTTTTCACCATCACATTGCCCTTCATATGGTTGCATTTCATCCTTAGCTTTTGTTGTACCCCAAAATTAAAATTTTGGTTACACTTATACATTTTGAAGAAATGAGTAAAAGTCTTGTTAAATTTGTCAAAAGGTCAAAATTTGGGTGTGCATGTCTTGCATGAGGGGTTAAAATGTAAAATTTCCAAAATCGGACGATCTGGGTCTGCTCAGAGCGACCTAATCTACAAAACCCAGATCTCAATTTTTCATCCCTACTTTTTAGGAAAACTGCTATTTTTAGAAATTTCCTAAAAATAGTAACTTTTATGGGTTTTTCTGGGTTTCTTTTGAAACGGATACTGGCAAAACTTTCTAAAAATAGAAAGTTGGTCCGTTAGGGTTCAAACTGATTTTGATTGGCTCAAAATACTTCCGTATCAAGCTAGTGCAGTCAGAATCTCAAAAAGATCAGTTTTGCCCTAATGGGTTTATTTTGCTTTTTCAGAAGCATATAAGGAGCTTCGAGGTCATCAATGGAGGTCAGTCAGCTGCCAAGCATCAAATTCAACACTCAAGCATTGAGCAGAAGGTGAGTTGGTGAGCAAGCACGAAGAACGAGGAGAGAAAGCGAAATCTGCCTAAAATTGACTAACACTGCTTGTCATGGGTGCCCCAAAGGAAGATAGCCGCCTATCTTTTTAGGGCATCTAACAATGAAATTAGGGATTGGACTCCTAAGGAAATTTGTTCAGAATCCTTCCAGTTCTGCAACGAGTCCAGCAGTGCACTTATCGGATCATCCATTCGTCCAGAATTCGAGATCAAATAGGGGGGTTTCAAACAAAATGTAGAATGAAAATCTTGGAAATGTTTGAAAAATATTCTAAGTCTGGGAACTTTGGGCGCCCTAGGTGTCCAGGGGCACCTAGCTTTTTGGAAGGGAAAATCCAACTGTTAGGGTTTGCGGGTGAGCTCAATCTCTTTTGAAACCAATCAGCTTTGCAAGGGGTGTCTTCGTCCAAGCATCAGACTGGTTAGTCACCGGCAAATCCAGATCAAAGGTGACGGTATAAGATGAAGATTCAAAGTTTGAAGATGAAATCAAATGAAAATATAGAGCAGATGGGCGATCCTGAAGGAGAAAGGCGCCCAAGTTTTTAAAGGCTTAAACAGTTGAATTTACTCAAGCCTCCAACGTAACTTCCTCAAAGATGATCAGGCTTTTCAACGAAACTGTCGGCTCGTCAATCTAAGTTGGCAATCGTTAGATACAATAGGCTAAACAGAGGGTTCGAAACAAGCTAAAAATCAAGAGTCAAAAGCAAGCAGAAAATACTAAAAAATGACTAGCTCTGGAGAAAGTTGGCGCCCCTAGCCAAGAAGGGCGCCCAACTTACAATGCCTTAGTGAAAATTCTCAAATTTTCAAAAGTTTCAAAAATGGCAAAAGGAAGAGAATGTCCAAATTCATCAAACCAGCTGATTTTAGGGTTTTGAAGATAAAAGCAAAAGAAAGCAAACCTATTTCAAACCCTAAGTCTATTTAACACCTCTCTTTCATGTAATTTTCATTATTTTTGCAGGTGGCATCCAAAGGAGAAAAGTGGAGCAGCAAATTTGAAGTTATATTTCATGATTCAAGAACTCAAGTTTGCTGATTCTTCATCAAATTTTTCAGACTAGCAGCATAAGGCCTTGCTTTTTCATGTTTTTTCATCCAAAAGATCAAATTTTTGAAGGAGGCCAAGATTTTCAATTTTCAGCCATCTGGGTCTTATCATCTCATTCTTCTGAAGAAATTTTCAAGGAGTTCATCAAATTGCAGCAGCTGCTTTTTATTTGCATGTCAGTGAAATCCTCAGTATATTCGAATTTTGATCATCTAGGTCCTCTCAAAACAATCTTCTAAAGAAAACCCATATCTCAGCTTTTTTCAAGAAAATTTCAAATTCTAGGGTTGGCTGCTTTTTCCATCAGCCATCAATGTTTTTCAAATCTGATCAGCTGGGTCCATTTCCAATTGTATTCTGAACAAAACCCAGGTGCTAGCTTTTTCGATGAAAATTGAAGAAATTAGGGTTTGCTGCTTTTTAGTCAAAATTCAAGATTTTCAAAAATGGACAATTTGGGTTGTCTTGCAATGAAATTCTAAGCAAAACCCATATCTCAGAAAAAATTTCAAAAAATTGTCAGTTTGACGAAGAAAAAATCAGCATTCTAAAAATAGTAAATTGTTCAAAACTTGTCTGAACCTAGGCAAGTTTATAGTCATTCTTTAAGGTTTTTCATAATGGAGTACATTCCCAATGTTTTCAAGACCGAATCAGCTCTCTATCACGATTACATCAAAACAGCTGAGACAAACTTGCATCACATCAAGCCGGTGTTTGATCTACGTGCTTTGGAGAGCGCAGGCAACACTACAATCAGAAACTTGGGACACTCTGGACTCCTCGCAGCAGCGTCTATTCCTATATCAGTTCAAAGTCTTGAGTTTGTAATCACTTGCATCAAGCATTACAATCCGGCTACAAGGGAGATTCAATCAGTTGATGGCAGATTGATATGCAGTTTGAACCCTGACATGATCGAAAAATGCTTCTCCATTCCCCCTTGGCCTGAAAGTCTCACTATCTCAAAAGGCGAATGTGAAAGGATGTGGGAAATGCATCAGGACAAATATAGCAAGAAGATTGCTCAAAGGTGGATGAAGGAGAAGCATAAGACTTTGCCTAAGAACATCGGGCGAGGCGAGTTCAAAGATGAAATTGCTATCATAATCACCTTGCTCAACAGAGTAACTGGATCAGAAGATGCTACCAAGTTTCAACCTTGGATGTTCTACACTATACCCCATATCATGAAGAAGACTAAGTTCTATGATTGGCCCACCTTGATCAGTGACAGCCTCCATCAGCAGATAACAGAGTATTTCCAGATTCATGAGTTCCATATGGTTTCTTACCTAGTCTACCTAATGGCCTATCAAGGTCGATTCAAAGGGTTGAACACCGAGGGGTCTCTGAGCGTACAACATATCTACAACTACTACCCTCAGTTGGAATTCACGAAGTCACTACATCACTCCAAGAGGGTGAATGAGGCCTTCCTGATGTACACAATGCGGGACCTGGACAATGAATTGCACGTCCGTATCTCTTTAGTCACTAGGGCAGCGATGGCGGAATGGGCAGATTGGTTCATACGATTTCCTACTTTCACCTATCCAGGAGTCTATGGCTTTTCAGGCGCCCCACTCATGCTACTAAGGTACCCATCAGACGAAGTTGTCTTTATGGAGTTCTTAAGGCAGGCACATGATGTCCACGCATTCTTGAGGAATAGAAAGAAACCCGCCCTCAATTTTCCATTGGGACTAGGAATTTATACATGCAAAACAACAGCATATGCTAAAACCATGGGAGATGAGTTAAACAAACTTGGTCTCAAGCCTTACAACGAGAGACAATCATATGATCCTCATGGCATCTACGCTGCTCAACTTGAGAGAAACTATGTTCACATATCCGCCCTTGAAGATTTTTGGGCCAATTGTACAGATGAGTTCGAGGTGCGGAGGCACAGTTACAGCAGGCTCACTCTTCACCAGTTGAAAGACTGCTTATCAGAAGACATTTAAGGGTTATCAGATGATGATGAGGATGTGCTTCTCCCGATGTATGCTCAGAAGCGAATTGAAGATCAGCCCCTTCCTCAAGCCATTTGGGCTAATAAAGAGTCTCTCTCAATTGAAGACAGGACAAGACAAGTCCTCGAGTATAGTAAAGTTTTCCTAGTCCTCAAAAGGAAAAACTCCATTCCAATAGCAGAGCCGCCAAGGACATTTCCCTCTTCCTCTAGAGCACAGTCGAAAGGGAAAAGTGTAAAGCAGTCTCAAGGTGTCAAGGGTAGCAGATCGACTAAAAATGTAAGAAGAAGGTTAGACTTCTCAGGCACAGTTATATAGGAGCCATCAACGGTTGAAGCAGAAGCTTCTCCAGAAGAACCTATACCTCAAAAGGAGACAAAAGAAGCGCCCTTAGCACATGATTCTATACCACTAACAGGGTCTTCACCAATCCATATTGACCTAGATATTGAAGATGATGAAGAAATTGCAATTGTACCTCCTAAGGAAGTTAGTAAAGACACTACTGTGTCTTGGCTTGAGAGCTCCTTGGGAAGGGTACGAAGAAGACCTTCATATCAGGTGAATTTTGATGACCTTGATTACATCTATCAAGAACCTCCTAAGAAGAAAGCAAAGAAACAAGTTCACTTTGATAGGAATCATGATGGTGAGATAGTCATGGAGACTGCAATACCCCCAGAGGACAAGAACAGAGATGAAGTTGATATGGATGACTTCGTGATGGTCAAGGCTAATCTTGGTAGAAATACTAGACATGCAGATGTCAGTTTGTTCAGAGTTGTGTCTGAAAGCCTCCAAGAAAGAGTGCTCAAGGATGGAGAAGACAAAGCAGCCCTCAAAGCTGAAGTACAACTCAGGCTCTTCATTTAAAACCTTGTCCAGGGTACTTCACAGGCTACTCAGTTGCTGCCCCAGGTTTTAGAGACACCAGCTGATCATCATCAGTTGAGACAGCTGGTCATTTGTGGGAAGGAAACTCAAGAGTGGATCGAGAGTTTCATTGTCAGAAGAAAGGAGATCTTAACACAGATGTTTCAGTTGAGAGACAACGCTCATGAGCTGCGTCAAGGTATTCAAGGGTTTAAACAGTCAATGGCAGAGGTGAAACCAAGGCATGAAATCATCATTGCTGATTTGGATACAACCTATGGTTCAGTGGTCTCAAAAGAACACAAGAGGCAGATCCTTGCTTGGAGAGAGCGTCATGTCTTCAAGGTTAAAACTTACGAGAGGATATCCGAGGAGTTTATTGCCTATAGACAAAGGGTGATCGAAGCTCTTCTTTTCGTCAATGAGTTTGTCACAGAGATTCATTCTCGGTACAGTCTTGAAGATGGTTCTTACATCGGGCTAGATGAAGTGCAAACTTAATTTCAAGTGTTGTTCGCAGCTGTGATAGCAGCAATACAGTTGGTGGCAGAGTGAATCACCTTGCCATGATGTCAGCAAGATTTGAAAAAGTGGCCAATGAGGTCAATGATTTCCTGAGATCAATTGCAAATGGAGAAGATATCTTGGAAAAATGCAACTTTGCTATTGATGGGATAGATGCACCGAACCGGGACACAGTTTCCTGCTTTTTAGCGGATGTGATTGAGATTTGAAATGGCTTTCATTTAGAAGCTTTCTTTCTTTCTTTCTATTCTTGGAGCAATTCTTATCCATTCTTCGAAGAAGAGAAAGAAGATATTGTAATAGTTGGCAGTCCCTACTTTTTCTGCTTTCTTAGGTGTTAGATGTTATCTTCTTTCTAGATTTAGAAATAAAGCTTGCTTGTTGAGCAAGCCCTAGATTGTAAAAGCAAGGAGATTTTAAGATTCCCTACTCCTCTGCTTGCCTATAAATAAGAGCCTTTGCTCATTAGTTTTCTTTAACCATGCTAGTGATAACAAAACGTTGAGCCTAAGTGCCTTCTATTTGTTATTCAGTGTTGTTCAATTGTTTTATGATAGCGAATTGTTGAGTCTCTTTTAGCCAACAAGTAGTTATTGTAATTGTTGTTCCTATGGTGTAAGAACAAGTTTTGCAAGCCTCTTTAGCTGCAAGCTCTTGTTCCAGGCATGTGTTTAGTAGATTTTGTTCCAGAAGTTTGAGAAATAAAATCATGAGCCTCCTTTTCCTTGGTATAACGTCTCAGATTTCTGTTATATGTGTTATGCTTTTGTGATCTTAATTTTAGCTTGCATTGAAGTGTGTAGATGTATGTTGAGAAAGAGTTCTCTTAAGCCTTTGTCAGAGAATCAACCTTGTTCATTTCTAATTCTCTTACTCTGCGTATTACTTGAGATATTAGAAACATCTTTAGCTTAAGTTAGTCGTAGTTGGAATTCTTAATTAGAAAATCTCAGCTGCGGCGTTTGTGTTTTATAAACCTTGTGCTCTAGCTGAAACAAAAAGATAGGCGAATTAGATTTAATTTACTTTCTTTTACCCCATCAGCAAGAGGGAGCTTCCCCTCCAAATTTGAATAGCAGTTTTACTGTGCACAGTTGTCTGTTTCAAATACGCATTCCAAAGGTGCGAATTTAAACGCCAACAGCTTTCATCTTGAATTGCCTCATTAAAACCCTCTTCTTCTTCTTTAGAACATTTGTCGCCATCCTCTTGGCTATCTTCTTCTCATGTGGAGAACAGAGGCCTATGGGGAACAAGAAGAAATGAGTAGTTGTGAGCATGGTGAAAAATAGAGGCTTCCATATTAGAATTGGTCAATACATGGAAACCAAGGTCAAATAAGCTGCCTGATGAACATGAAGAAATTCTAAAATGATGAAAGTTGATTAAAATACTCAATAATGTGTTTGGTGGGAATAGGCTAAAATAATAAAATAAAATAAATGGAGGATGAGCAGAAGAAACCTAGAGCTTAGGTTAATCTCAACTTTGATGGAACTGCAAAAAGGAAATAAATCTAATATTAGCAAGAGGAGGGATCTTTAAAGATAATGAAGGACAAGCTGTGTTAATGCTTTCAGTCCACTTGGAACTCAATACAAGCAATAAGGCAGACAAAAAACCTCACAAGGAATAAGATTGACTAAGGAAAAGGAATGGCAGACAAGTTCAAGCATACGATACATCGCTGCTAATTTTTTAAGGCGTCAAAAAGAGGCTATGCAATAACTAGCAAATACACAAATATCATTCAGCAAAATTATATGGAAGTAAAGAACTTCAAGATCTCACGCTAACATATTAGGAGGACAGTAAATACAGTGATAAATCTAGTGGTCTAATAGAGAAGTTGGTCAAGAAGGCCTATACTCATCCTATTCTAAAACTAATCTCAGAAGACTGCACAAAAGCAGAAGCATTTGCTCTTCATTAAATTTATAAAATTTAGGATCACAGAGGGCAGGCTTCTGTGCATAAAGATTTGTCTTTATGTACACTTGGTAGTGCCCTTTAATGATTGAATCAAACAGGAAACTGATAAAAGAATAGTGAATGTGATGGATAAATCATGAAATCCGCTAGCCTTTATTTTCACTCAATTTCTAGCAGCAAGAATATGTACAGAGTTGAAAAATGGAGACTGTGCTGTAGGTAGCCACAGCATAGTTGATGCTTATATTTTAATTTTGAAATCCCTAACATAATTTTGCTTTACCAGTTTGGTTAGTTAGCACCGTCGCGCAGTTGGCATCTCATCAACAGACCTTCCAGTCTAAGGTCCCTTAACCCTAGACTCCTTTAGCACAAAAGAAAAAAATTAAAAATAAAGGAATCACAGAGAATAAAAGAAAATGTATACACTATCTTAATTACAATTGTACATTATGCTCATTTTGTATTTGGCTCATGACATATATTGATGTATTAGTTTATATAAAAGGAGATATTTGATTTCAACTTTACTAAATTTAAAATTTCATACTGATTATGTTTCAAGTTTCTACTTCCAAGTTTAAATGTAGCAGCCTACCCAAATTTTGGTGTTTCAACTTTCCAAGTTTTATCTTACAATTAAAATGTTACATTGTACCCCAGTTTTGAGATTTCGCTCCCTATGTACCACTGCAACCTCATACCCAAGCATCCATGTTTTGGGGTTTGCATCAAGTGTTATGCACCTCCATCACATATAACTTTTTACCCACGTAACCTTGTAGTAAAGTGCCATATTCGACTAATCACTAATGAGCTCTAGCAGGAAATTCACACCAAAAATGATAGGAAATATATACATTTATATGAAACAATGAATGCAAATAAAATAATAAGAATAATGAATTGAGGCAGACAATCTACTGGTTTATAATAAATTCAAACGTTCTTTTCAGATTGTGCTCTCTGACTCCTAACTTGATTAAAAAACAGCTTCTCGTAGACATAATATTTCTGGATCGCTCATTCCCTTCATTGTGCTATTACACATTCTATCCGCAAGTGGTAAAATGTGTAAGCAAATCATTGGTGATAATAAAAGGATATCTCCAAAAAGTATAACCTGCAGTGCAGATATATCATTTTTTGGCATGTGAATTGATCTCCAACCATCAATAGTTATGAATACACACTTGACTATGAAGCAATCATAGCAAAATCATATGAAAGGTGGGAAAAGTATGCAGTACTCATTCTACTTTTGATCAGCTAAAAAGAGTGGCCAGATACCTGCAAAGTTCTCTTTCCACAATATGGTACAACCGTCCTGGAGCATATAATCTGCGTGGATCGGCAAGCATTCTTTCTTCTGGTATACATGTGTCTCTCATGCATCTAGTACAGAGTAAACAAGGCAAGCTGTCCAGAGGCATTCATGCCTCTAAAATTAATAAGTCAATGACAGTGGACAAATATTGTGTCAATAAAGAACTCTATGATAAAAGGCAGTAAAAGGTAAAATTAAACAAAAATCTAAGAAATGACTAGTAAAATTATTCTTTGAAAATAATTATGCCAATGGTGGGAAAAGAATAATCCAGCTTCATAATCACTGAAAAAAATATTTCTCATACCAGAAGAGGGATTTGAAAATATCTTCTAGAGGAGTAGCAGTCCTCGGCAAGAAATCATCCTAAAAATAACAAAAAATAGATTAATTTTAAAGCATGTTATGCATAAAACTGCAATGGTAAAAATTCACAACTGCCTATACAATATAGGTAAGTTAGATCACCAAAATTTTAGCAATGTGAGTTGGTACCTGGCATGATAATTTAAAAGAGAGCAAATACACTTAAGCTATTTTGAATCTCAAGGTGATTAAAGTACTTCCATGCTAATGCTCTAAAAATAAGTAGAACATATGCAAGAATAATACTTATAAATAATAGACATAATTGTCTCATACAAGTATCCAACAAAAGTGCAAATCATAATATAACTGAAGCCATGCCTGTTGTGCTTAAATTTTAAGAAGAATCCCAAAATATACATTGAGTTGAAGTTGACAAACAAAAAGAGACACCTCTTGTGCTTGATATTAAGAGAATTTTATAGATTTATTGTGCTTAAAATTTAAGATAGTTTGAAAATTGATTCCAGCCAAAGTTGAGAAAGAAAAAGAGGAACTTCTTGTGGTTGAAATTTACTTTAAGAGAACTTATAATATTGATTTGATTCAAGAGAAGAAAAAGCATGAATACCTGATGTGCTTAAATTTTAACCAATTTTAAAACTTGCAACAAGCATAAATTTACAAAATGTAAAACCAACTAAATTCATACCCAAAACTAATTTTAAAAAATTATTCACTAACTGCAGAAAAGGATACCAAAAATAGGAAACAAAGAAAATATATCAATTGTAAGAGCTTCTAGAATAAAAACAGCATGTTAAATTTGTGAATCAAAGTTTCAGATCACACTGCACTATCCATTTTCATGTGTTTCTTATGAAGTATGATCTAAAATGTTGAGGCAAAAATTTAACACAATTTATTCCAAAAGCTTTTACAATTCAATTAAATGAGCAAAGCTCTTAAATTCATGGACTGTGAAAACTTAATGCTCAAGAAAAAAATTATCATATTAAAAAATTAATCAATAATTGAAGAAAAAGATTATGTTCCACGGAGTCTCAAGACGAGGGGACAAAGGGGCAGTGAGGACGAGTTCAAGGACTGGGGTAACAAGGGCCTAGATTTGGGGATGATAGCAGGGCAGGATTTGGGGATGATAGCAGGGCAGTGGCACAAATATATATAGTACTTTAAAAAATAGTTATTAAAAAAAAAAATACAAGGAATGACATGAAACTTTGAAATACTTAAAACATATTTGATATTGCATTGAATGAACAATGAAAATGCCAAATATCTATATATATTTATTATATTCAAAATGATGATTACATTCAAAAATACAATTGGCCGATGGTCCAATGCCTCAAATCATCATTCATCTCCAAAGTCCATGCCAAACTCCTCATCACTCAGGCTACTAGACTCTCCTTGTACATAAGTGTGTTGCAGCCAATGAGACGCAGGGTGCCATGTACATTTACAAGATTCTTCACTCTCCTAGAGATAAGTTGGTTTCTCTTGACAAAGTGGATGAAACTATAAACTATAAACCAGTTCCTCTCAGCAACAAAAGAACTAGAAACCTAGGATTGTAGACAAATGGCTAGTCCCATGCATATTCCACCATAGAATTGGATCTTCTTGTGCCCTAGTTTCTCTATCCATCTTAGCCTCTTTTGAACATCCCCTAAGAGTGGCAAATTTTTTCCATTCAATACAAATGATGCAATCCTATGTAAAATCATACATCTTCTTAATGGCTTTTGTGAACCCTACCTTCACCTTAGCATTATGTATATAGGTTATTCTACCCAACCTTTGCACATACCACTTTGGGTTCAATGTATAGATAACCATGTGCAAGGGAGTGTTGAGCTTCTTCCATGAGCAATGAATGATTATAACTCTAATGTGAGGTTTTTCTCTTATACAATGGCCTTCATTTGGTCAAGCATACTATCAATGCACTCATACACCTCTCCAAGGCTAGGTGCATTTGTGTCTCCATACCCAATAACTCTAAAGGCTGGAGTAATGATGGCAACAATGTATCTTGCATCAGCCCAAAAATTGTCGCTCTTCACCACCTCCTTCACCTTGCTCCCCTACTCTAACTTAGAATCAGGCCACTAATTCCACTTTGCTATGATGAGCATTAATTGCAATGCCTCTTGCTACTCAAGCATCCTCACCAGAAAATGAAATATGATTCATATCTAGTCTCTACATGTTTCAGGAACTTCTTAGAGAGGTAAAGAGTGCTTGTGAAGTATGGAGGTTGTACATAAACATTTGCACATCTCTAGCATCATTAACCACCTCTTTGATCCATCTGATTTTGCCCATGTCCTTGAGTGCACTATTCATGGCATGCACACAAGAAGGAGTCCACCAAATATGCCTATAGCCTGCCTCAATCAATTTCCCTACATTTTTGCACATATATGTTGCATCTACCACTACTTGCACCACATTCCTTGACCCAACCTCCTCGATAGCATCTCTAAGGATTTCAAACTGAAAATCAACATCCTTATTAGTGACCTAAAGCCCTAAGAAAGGACCCTTTGTACATGGGAGCATAATGTTGATGAGCGGATGATCCTTGATATCCACCCACTCATCCATGATTATGTTGCATCCACTAGTGACCCAAGTAGCTTTCATTTTCTCCATTAGAATATTAATCTTGGAATAGTTCTTATCCAAGATTGTTGTCCTCAATTGTGTTTCCCTTGGTGGCACATATGATGGTCCTACTCTAATTATTTTTGCCACAACCTCCTTGTAATAAAAAGAGTGAGCCCAATGGAAACGAATGCCATTGAAAAAGAAAAAAAATCCAATGGGATTGTCTACCTCATCTCTATTTTGCACATTGAATAACTTTGCCACCGTGTTTGCAACATCACTAGTGTGCATTCTATGTTTCCTATCATGTCCCCAAAATCGCGACACTAAGATAACAAAAAGCATATTTAAAATACTAACCATTCGACATCCTTATAATTATAATTATCCAAGATAATGTTTTAATTATAATTATTATATTATAAATATTAAAATATCGATATTATTTTTATAGTTATAATAGATAAATTATAAAATAATCATCCTGATGTAAAATAAATTAATATGATCATAATAAAAGTGATATCCATGAAATTAATAGATAATATTATAATGAGGCAAAGAGAATCATACTTGAGGGGCCAATGTCATAACCCATCTCATAACTAAAGTAGATGGCATCTCAAAGAATGATAGCAGAATAAGTTATGATAAAATCATATTATTTGAAAGAGACATCTCAAATATTATGTTTGGTGATTGCATAGTCAAACAGCCAATGATATTCGCATCTTGGTCTATTGAACAATGTCCTATGCAAATCATGAGACCAACGGTGCCATAATACTCAATGTGTTATTGAGGGATCGGCCATAGCATTTCATTGCTTCTCTTTTATTCAGTCACAGCGTTCAGTGGACATAGCTACAAAAGGCTTGATTCATATAGAAGTAACAGTGTAGAATTAATGGTTAATAAAAGAACAGTAGGAGGACAACTTCCCAAACCTAGGCAAATAGACCTTGAGGAAGTCCGTCTCTTCTTTAGCAAAGCAACGATAAGGGATAGTATTCATAAATATCAATTATCCTTTAAATCAATAATTAGCATAATGTAGGGGCAAATAGCGCAAACAAATCAAACATTATTTAGAAGCAGCGATTCAAATAGGATGGTTAAGCAATCATGGAGGTGCGCCCGTTGAAGGAAGACGACTCACACAAGAAACCCATCACTTGATTAATCAAAGATATTAAAAGAGTAAAGTCATCCAAGCAATGGTATCAGGGAGAGTTGTAATTAGATCTATGTGAAATCAAACTGGTTGCTCAAGGAGATCGATCAGTTCAGATTTTCACTCAGCAAATCAGAAACAAGAAGCCGGATAGACATCATTGGGCTCAAACTGTAAATGCATATAACCCGATGAAGAAATCAGAATTTGCATCCAAGTTAAGGGTCGATCCTGCTTCCTTAAGCAATCATGATTGCAAATTTATATTTTCTCATGCTCATCGGCATATTACCAATTGGTACCCGTATACAAAACTAATAATCAGACCAAAGTGGACTTAAAGATTGCTTGTAATAAGATTAAAGATCATCATTGAAAGCATGGGCATTAGGCCTATCGATTTAGGAGATTGAAGGGAAGGGAGTAAGGAATTAGGAAACGTGGAAAGACACAACAAATCAAGGTGAAGTAATTCACTTAGTATTAATGTCTAGAATTCCAAGTTCAGCACTAGAAAATCATACAGTGATAAATATCTGAATAATGTACTGTCTTCTCTATGCATTACTGTTTGCACCATGCAATCTATTTGATAAATACAACTAACTATCTATATTTGCCCTACCCAAGATACAAGTGACTTAGAAGTAAGGCTCAATTTGATTACTTTAATGCTACAACCTTACCCTTGCATGACTCCTTCCGTTAAGCCCAAACTCTAGCACACAGCCTTCATTTACAGTCAACATAGGGTGAAGAATCTAATAAATCAATACTGTTGCAATTTTGAAGTTGTTAATCCTGATTTTTGTATCTGCTTTCTATACATTGCCTTTACCATTTTAGCAAATATATGTTCATGTACTCCATCTGATTATCAGTAGTAAAAGATTTTGATACAACTAACATTATGCAAGTGTGAATGTTTCTTTTAATAGTTCAGGGCTGAATGTCCAAATCAAATATTGCTATGTTAATTATCTAATCATTAGTGCAATGATTTCTATAGTATTGTCATGATTATAATTGTTCTAGGAATAGATTTGTATTGACTTAAGAATCAATTATAACTGCAAATGTATTTGACTGCTTAAAGATTGTCTGAGTGTTTGCAAACCTGCTCAGGAGGAAGGCCCTGAGAAAAGTGGTGCCTAGAAACCCCACTTAAGTTCCGCCCAACCTCAAGGCAAGGATGGGCCATGGAGGAGTGGAAGTTCCACTTAAGATCCACCCAGTCCAAAGGAAGAGTTGAGCCATGGAGGGGTGGGGGTCCCACTCAAGTCCACTCGAATCAAGGAAGAGATGTGCCATGGAGGGGTGATAGGCCTAGATCACTTATAAGCTCCGCTAGCTTCCCCCAGCAGGTTAAGTGTCTTCCGAGGTGATGACATGGGTGGAGAAAGCAGGTACTAAGTCACCGAGAAGGGAGAGTTGTGGTATACAACCTCTTGGGCTTAGCAAAGGACATCGAGCGGATCTACCGATGCCACTCCTCCTATTTCTTAATAGTTGCATTTGTGATTATGTTTTGTAATTGGGGATCTAGATATTAATGCTAACAAACATATGTATATGTGGAAATATTGTTCATATGGTGAATGCAGGTTTCAGCCAAGAATACCCCATTAAAGAGTTATCCAATTGATGAAGTGAAAAAAGAAAACTCTAACCCTAATCAACAAGCAAATTCTAGGGCAAACCAGAACAAGGATCATTACATTTCCCCTTAAGCTTTGATGTGATTACACCTAAAATAGATGAAAAAGTAGAAGTAGAAGAGATGAAACTCGTGGATTTGGGGCAGTCTTGGTACTAATAGTAGGAACCCTCAATGACAAAGTCACAAGTACAAGACTTTGGTCATTAAAGTAACCCCAAAATCTATTTATTTCAAAAAAAAAATTCAAGTGGTAATCCCTTGCATACTCCTACATCTTTTCCTATGACATAATGATGTACATTAACTCTTGCAATGCTCCCTTGAAATTCAAGTTAACAAAATGACATCTCCATAGCCTAGTGCCTCTCATTGCCCCAAGTTTTGCTTGCAATCTATTTGCAAATTGCTTTAAAGGCAAGTTCTTATCAAAGGAAACTTTGGCAAAATCATCTAATTATTTGGAAGGGCAACTAAAATGTGCACTACCAATAGAACTAGTTGCCTCACCACCACCCCGCCCCACATATGTACTTGAAATCTCTAATTCAACTCCCATAGGCTCTTCCAAATCCTCTTCATCACTCATGCTATGAGAAGTAGAACTCATAGTGACACTGCAAGAAACTAATATTACTATACATGTCATAATGTCAATAAATAACAAATTATGTGCAAGCTCAAAACACAAGGATTTTGTTTTTGTTTTTCTTACCACAACTTGCACCAATCACAAAAGTAGAGAATACATAAAAATATGAATCCTTGTTCTTCAATCTTCATCAAACAAGGATTCTGCTTTTCTTTTTCTTACTTCAAGTCACACAAAAAATAGAAGCAAAGGATACACAAAAGACAAAATCTTAATTTGATTTGTAAATTTTAATTTTTAATCAAATGTTTATACAAATTTGCAAAAAAAATAATAATAATAATTTAACAACTGAACGCTTAAATTTTGCTATTATAATTTTTTTTTACTTTGATTATTTGTAAAACTAAAGTTTAAATTGTAACAATATAAACCCCTGATGCCTAAACTAATTAGTAAATTAGTCAAATTACTAAATTGAAAAGAAACAAAAAAAAAGTGATGAAGGCTTCACACTTGCTCTTTCTCTCACTCTTCCTAATGCCCTCACTTGCAATATTTCTCACTCTTCCAATCTTGCAACTTGTTGAAATTTTCACTCTTGCAACTTGTTGAAACTTGGGAGCTATTTGGAATGAGGCTTAGATGCCTATTTATAATTTTTTGGTGATTTCTTAGGGTTTAAGTGGATACCATTGACCATTAGGGTTAGGGTTTGTGGCACAAAGATCCAAAAACAATTTTTTAAATGATTTTTTCCAATTATCTTCCATGGGGGCACACTTAAGAGTCCCGCATGCAGGCATGAAACACCTAGGAGTCCCATGAGCATGTTGGATATGCTTGGGAGTAGGGAGTCCCCTAAGCATGCTAAAGACACCTCGAAGCCTCCAAGGTATCCCCAAACCAAGAGGACATCCAAGAAATGTCCCCTCTTCAAAAAGTTGTCCCAAAAACATCTCAAGTGCATCACCCCGGTGGTGGAACAATGGAGGCATTCCCCCCAAGTCCCCACATCTCCAAAACGTCCTTCTCCCCATCCCAAAAACACATGGTTTTGGGGGAGGAGTGGACGCATCCCCATGCAACAAGGCAAAAAGATGATAAAAATAGGAAACAAAGAAAACATATCAATTGCAAGAGTTGCTAAAGAAACACTATTAATTTCTTGTATCAACATTTCACATCACAATCCTATCATCCATTTTCATTTAATTTTCATAGAATATAATCACAAAATATGATCCAAAATTTTGAAAAAATTGAACTCATATTCTTTTCCAAAAACTCTCACAATTGAGTTCACAGACTGAAAACTTGATAGAATAGAAGACTTTTAACGTCCATGAGGCCAAAGAAAGCCTATGGGATAGTAGACCCTGCTATTTTAGCTTTGTGAAGTGCTGATCTCCTGCAATTTAGCTTGATAATGAGCCCTCCCATTTTCTCCACCCACTCCATGCTAAATAAATCTTGAAAGGTAACTGCTGCCAAATCACTTATGTAGTTGTCTCTAATGTCATTGTACGCTTTGCAATCTAAGATAAAATGCTTTTCAGTTTCCACCTTCCTTGTTGTACACAAGATACAAACCCTCTCTTCCCACACTTCTTTTGGCCTTTTCCACCTCCCTGTTTCACATCGAAGACGATGTGAGTTAGTCCTCAACTGAGCAATGAGAATCTTTGACCTCCAAGGGATATTGGCCTCTATATATACCTTTTGTTGATGGTCCATGTTAGGGTTAAATTCTTCAAGATAATACTTTTTCTTTCTCCCCACCACCTTTGCCCACATAACATTGCGAAATTTCTCAACCACATACATCTTTATCTCTTTACTATTATTAGGACATGCATTCAAGTGAATGTGCCACTTGTTCATCCACTTACTATTTTGCTTCATCCATGTCTTCTTCTTTCACCTAAGACATCTTTGAAAACAACATTGGGCCACCACTAACTTTCCATCTACTCAATTTTTTTCAAATATCTCAAAAAACACACCATAGCGATGGCCTCAATAGGAATTGCCCCTATTTCAACTAAAAGTATTTCATAAGGAACCGATACTTTTAGTTTGAATTTGCTTGTGATCAAGCACTTTTTAATTCTCTCTATTTGTGCCCCCTTGATGCCAGAGGTACTACTAGCCTAAATTTCACATCCATAAAGAACCATTGGAATAACTAACAACCCAAATAGTGTTTGAATAGTTTTCCAATCCCACAACTCTGCCTCTCTGCTTCTGTTTTGAAGAAAAAAAAAGTGCTCTCCAACCTCCCAAAGTTCATCTCCTACTGCAAGTTTCCCAACTAAGCTGCTTGTTGAAATCAATTCCCAAGAATTTATACTCTGTTACATCCTCTAAGATACTAACTTCATAATAGAAGTCGAACTGATTCTTTTTCCTTTTCTTGGAGAAGATCATCATCTTGGTCTTACTACCCACTTATTTGCAAAAATGCTCAAGTGCAACCAAATGCGCTTGCAACCCTTGAGCAGATCTAGCAACCAAAATAAGATCATTTGCATACAAAAAAAGCCTAACAACATACTTTCCCAAAGGAGCCCCTTCCCCACCCTTCAAATTCAACCACTCCTCAAGTTTGTCTATGTAAAGGCCACAGAGAGTAGGAGATAAAGGACAGCCTTGTTTAACCCCAAAGTCGCTCCTAAAACTTTCTGAAGTACCTTCCTGAGTTCTGATTTTTACCCGAACCTCTTCATAAAACCTATGGACAGCAGCTCTAAAATGCTTGGGAATACCAAGATGCTCACTAAAAGAAAAAATTGTCATACAAAACCGAACACACATTTTCTTTCGAAAAGTTTTTATAATTGGATTCGCAAACTGCAAATATTTGATGCCCGCTGAAAGAAAACATTCGTCATACAAAACCTAATGCACGTTTTTTCTTTCAAAAGCTCTTACAATTGAATAAACAGAGTGCCAAAACTCAATTCTCACTAAAGAAAACACACAACATAGAAAACCGCACCTGTAGTACAACGGAATTGATAATATCAGCATAGCGAACCGCCAAATTGAGCGACATGCACCGGGCGGGGGCAATCGCATAACACCTGACCTTACTCCTCTCAATACCGCCAAGCTGGTCGCTGTTTTTTACCACAAGCAAAGCCAAAAGCGCAGCAATACCCGAGCCCAAAGAATGCCCCGCAAAAGTGAGCGAATATCCGGGATTCTCCTCAAGCAACTCGCGCAAAGTATCGCCCTCCGTAACAAGCACCCAAGCGGCCGACTTAAACAAGCCCTTGTGCACAAAACCCCCGTCGAACATCTGCTGGCCGAGCTTGTTATCCCACAGCAGCGCATAATCACTCTCCATGACCATGTTGAGGCCGCGGATGGCGAGGACAATTTCACGGTGCTCATGGTCAAGGTAGATAATGTAGGGAGGCGCGCGGCCGCCGGTTTGCTCATATGTAACCCTTTTGAGGAGGCAGTCGGGCTTGAGATCATATCCGCCCGGGGGCGCCCAGCGCGGATTGCGGATATCATCTTCGTAGACGGCCATGACGAGCCGACAGAGGCGCGGCACGGGCTCGAACTCGTCGAGCGTGGCCACGCCCCAGCGGCTGCTGTCGTGGGCCCCCGTGTGGAGGCACCGCTTCCATGCCCACCGCGCGCAGGCTATGCAGTAAACGCATTCCAACACAGGAACTCCGCACACCAATGACATTCTGAGATTGACTGCATTTCACTTAAACCCTCCGATATATTATTATTTCGTATATGTCTTAAAAAATTTTGAATGCCGCTTTGCCTTCAGATTTGTTGGAGCAGGTGGATCTACCTTCCAGTCAAACGACGGCCGGGCAACAAGACAACAGAGCAACTGTGTTAGAACAAACGTGTTTACTCTGTGGAGCGAAATTTTCTAGAACTTCCATGGTCTGGATCATTATCGAATTGATGACATTTTTGGATAAATGATTTGGAGATGCGATGAATTGAACGTCGTCTTTGCTTGGTCAGCCGTCCGGTGGATTAGAATTTTATGTGTTTTCCGTCGCCGAAGTTTCGAGAAGAAATTCTCGTGAATTTAAAATTGAGAATATTTTGTCCGGGCATTCTTTTATGCTCTTCTTGTAACGTTTGTTTGCGCGTTCATAAAACGAAAAAGGTATCAAATCCTATTTTTTCTTTAGGAGTTTTGAAAAACGTGTCAACTTTTTTTTTTCTAGAATATGTAATGCCTTTAAGGTTTCTTTTCTTTTTTAATTTTTTTGATTTGACTGTTTTATATCAAATCCAATAGTTTTTTTTGTTATTTTAAATAGGAGCAATAAATTTAAGCTGATATTTTTTTATTTATTTTTTTATGAGAGTTCATGTTTATTTTATGAAAACAAATAAAGGGATGATTCTGAATCCATCTTTTAATTATTATATCTTTGAGAGATTTGAATCTTGGTGGATGGTGTAATTAAGGAACATACCATCACCTTAATCAATCGAGCTACAATCTTTTGGTTTATCAACTCATTTTCATTTGATTGTTTTTAATACTAGCACTTGCACCTAAAAGAGGTTCAAGGATTATGCCAATAGATTTTTGCCACTAAGATCTACATTTTTCCTTTATAACAATTGGGTATTTATTTGATTTTTGTTTTTCGAATCTAGATTTTCCTTTACTAGGTATTATTTGATTTTTATTTTTTGAATCTAGGATTTTCCTTTACACAAATTGGGTATTTATTTGATTTTGGTTTTTTGAGGATTTTGCATGATATTTTGGAGGATTTTACTATTAAATGGCTCTTGATTTACCAAAACTTGTTTTTCGGCAATTCAACCATGGTTTAACGGTGAGTAAATCTTGTTTCCAAGCGTGAGACAAGTTTACCGATCAATTTTGGACTTGCAAGTCCACGAGAAAAGTCTATCGGCTAATAATTAGTGTGTAAAAATGATGTTTTTTATGTAGAAGTTGGTAAATGATTTGATATTGGATTTTGTTCACATATACTTATTCTCATAGTCCAAACTTGATCTTAAAATTCTTCATTTTTTGTTTGTATCAAATTTAGAGTTACTCGCAAAAACGAACCCTTGATTTTAAAATTCAAAAGTGGGCACAGTTGTTTTCCCTCCAAGTGACTGTTATGAGCCAACTTGAAGTATAAATAGTTGAATTACATACTAGGGTGTTGTATTTAAGAACAAGTCCTAATTAATTTAGAACATCTAGAAAACACATTAATTGAACACCTTCTAGTACACATCATGATCTTAACAAGAATCATCTAGCGATACTAACATTGCAACATCTTAAAGCATATGTGCATGATTTCTTATTGTCTTCAATCTTGTTCAAAAGTTGTTGATTAACATCCTTACATGATTTGACACAATGGAGCAATTTTCCCTACCACATGCAAACCAAGAACCACAAGAACATTTTTTTTATGTGAGAACAAATTAAGTATTTTGAGGTGAGTCAGAGGCAAAATTCTAAAAACTAGTAGAGATCAAATCCATGGGTAGAGATCAAATTCATGGGTCTGGTTTAGATCCACACTTGCAAGATCAAATGATCCTAACAAAATAAAGAGGATTTATAGACTTTGATACATGCTTCAAACAATCTCTAAAATTGTGTGATAGAGACAAGTCACTTTAGGACACCTAGTAGAGTCATATTCTACATAGAGCCTAGAGTTATTATTATTTATTATTCTGATCATTTAATTTTAGTGTATTTATTAATCTATAAACTTATTCTTGTGATATTTGATGTCAATGTTTTTTTTAGGTAAAAGGTATATAATGTCTATATATTGTATTATATTAAAGTTTAATAATTACAAGTAAAGCCATAAATAGGCAAAAACAACACAAAATGCTAGAGAATACAATGATGTAACTAAATTTCCCACCAGCTTCTACAAAAAAAGCATTATGATATACTTTTGGATAGCTTAAAAAACCTTGAGAAAGTGGTTGCCTATTGATGTTGCCAAAATACTGCTTCAGTCACCAAAAAATCATATCAACTTATACATCCATCCTTCATCTGAATGTTATTGAATTCTCCCCTACCTACTTTTGGACTACTTCAACATGTTAGGCATTAATGGAAGAGGTTTGAGAATTAACAATGACATTAATATCTAGCAGTGGTTGCATAGCCCTGTTTTCCAAGGGAGGTAAAGGAGGAAACCTCGTGGCTACACCCTAAAAGAATCCATGAGTTAACAAGAAAGTAACAACATGGTACTTCTTTTTGAAATTATTTACAGCCTCACTCCCAATTTCAAAAAAGTGTCAATTCAAGGCCCTATACAAATACCTAGAAGTATTCATTTCAAATGACATTTTCATAGCATCATAAATCGATACATAAACCAGCTTGTGCAACAGATAATGTCTTGGAAAGAGGCCTCCTACATAACCCTAGCCCTTCCACAAGTCGTATGACTATACACTTTTGAGAGAGCATTATTTTCCAGATAAACATCCTTTACCACCTTCTCTGCAATTAGTTGCACTAAATAATAGCATTGCACCATGTCCACTATGTTTCAAATGAAAATTGATACCAAGTTTGATAGGAAAATTATCCTTTGGGCTTGCAGATGCAAAATCTCTTCTCCAGTTATTAACTTTATGCATTCGTAAATAGTAGGGCAATTTACGTTAAAGACTTGTTGAAGTTGCTCCTTGTCAATCGACCTTGAGAATGGTCTTTCCCAAGGAAGAACAGGGAATTGTGCTCTATGATTCCTGGGAAAGTACTCCATTACCAGAACCACTAAAGCTTGAATGAACACCCAAGACTACACCACCAGACAAGACAAGATAAACCCACTTCAATTTAAAGCATGAAGACTCCCCTAAAGAAAAGCCCACCAAGCAAGAGACCACCACTAACATAATCGAGACTCCACCGCTTTTATAGATCTCTAGCAAACTAGAAAAGCCCTGCTACCAAGTTGCAAACATACCATGGAGAAGGAACAAGGTGAATTGGCAGCAATCACTTGTATTTATGAGCAATTACAAACCAAGAATGGAGCCACTAAGAAAGCTAAGCTATCACCTCACCCAGAAAATGGTTTGAGTGAATACCCAAATGACCTTGGCAAACACGATTTATGAGGAGAATACACGCTTGAAGGTGGTTCAAGGAACAAAAAATTCTAGAAAGATTGACTATCGTCATATTAATACCTATCGATGATGCAGTTGGCACACTTCAAAATGCCACAAAATACTTAAACTTTATCACCAAATGATGATAAGAAAAGGTTTGTACAAAATTTTAATTATTTGCATCAATTCAAGACAAACATTAGATTTATAAAGATTTGCTCCTGTCAAAGCATTGCTAAGATACATATGATCTAGGTTCTCCCATGCAGACAATCATTACATCCCCCACATTGCTTGTGTGGTAACTGAATCCCTTTGCTTACGATCTCCTTAGCATGCTTTGTACAAACTATTACCCTATTGGCTTATTGTGAAATTAATTTAGGTTTTTATTTACACATGAGTATCAACCTATTCGAGGATGTTGCACATGCCACCTTTTACCTCAACTCTTGTACTCACCTATTGAAGAATAATTCCATTTGATGGAATCAACGATGTTTAAAGCATGTGGGAATTGTGCCATAGTTGAAAGGTCTATACATCCTATTTATTTATGATCACTTTGTCTTATAAAGGATTATTCTCCTCAGATTTTCAATAGTATTAATATACCCCTTGTCCACTAAGACTTCTTCCTCCTCTTGCTCACAAGCCATGTTTACCAATAGATCAGCCAATTTATTACCCTCTCTATAGATATGCATAATATGCATGATTCCAAAATTGGACAACAAATCCCATACTTGCTACAAAATATAGTGCAATTTCCAGTTTTGAATCTTCTTTTCTTTACATGCATTTATAATTACTAGTGAGTCACCCTCTATTTGGAGTTTTGAGACTTTTTGACCAATTTCCATCTTGAGCCTGTGATGAATACCATGTGCTTCTGCTACATTGTTTGTACCTTGAGGCAACCTAATTGACTTAGCTCCTATTAGATCACCCTTCCAATCTCTGATAACTATTCCTGCACCTAAGAATCCAAGATTTCCCCTAGATTCCCCATCAAAGTTCAATTTTCCAAAACCTTCTAGAGGCGGTATCCTTGAAATGGTATTCCTATCAATGTTATGTTTACTTGGTTGATGAAGACTCCCCTTGAATGGAATAGACAAATGTTTCCAACTTTTAAGCAAAGATGCATCCCAATCTATAAATATAGAAGATATTGTTTTATCTTTCTGAATATATGCATTTACTACCTCTGAAACTAATTTCTCCAACGTAACCAAAACCTAATCCACCCCTGTTATTTGTTTTTTGAAGATTTATTTGTTCCTTCCCCGCCAAATACACCAAATCACAATCGTTGGCACCACCCTCTAGACACAAGCAAACAATGAAGTTTTGTATAATACTGGCCAGCTAGAAAAAACTTCCCATAGTGTATTTTGCAAAGGGGGATTCCAACTCAATTTATTTTGAATGAAATTCTAACACTTTTGAGCAAATGAGCATTGCACAAATAGATGATTAACATATTCCAAAGCATCCTGACATACCACACATGAAAAGGGCGCAGATATTCCAATCTTTGAAATTTTTTCACTAGTTAAGATCTTATTTTTTAGTGTAAGCCATGCAAAACAACCTACTTTTGAAAGCATCATTACATTCCAGTGGAAAGAAAATGCCCTTTGCGACTATATGTTTTCTTTGTTACTTAACACTGCCTTAATATTTGATGTCAATGTTGTTTGACTAATTTATCCAAAAAAAATATGTGGAAATACTTCATTTCTTTACCTTTTGTGGACATGACTCATATTACACCATCTTGGGGTTTACACCATCAAGCTATTAAGGTTTCAAATCTAATTTTCCGATTGTGTTCATCTAATATCATATTTAATCGAGGTTGGAATATATTGTGTTTTACCTACTTGATAACACTCACCCACCCTTCGATTACACATTTTGCTATATTATTATTTTTATATACCTTGTCAACTTCAATTTATTCATTTACTTTGTGTCATGTGATTTTGATACTCTCACATGTCCTATTTTATGGATAGAGAAGTATGTTCTATGGAGATATTATTTCATAATGTAGTTCATTTTTCTTCTTTTATAGAGTTAGCAATTACTCATTCCTTTTCTTTATATTATCACCTCACTTGTTCATGAGTTTCACTTAATCGCTCATTTTTGTATGTTACTGTGTGCCACTTTTTGATCAAAGCAGGGCATTGAAATCAACATTTTTCATCAAATTTTCACTTTATGAAACCTAGAGCAACTAAATCATTACTAATTTGGAGATGATATGAACTAGTGATTTGTGAAGATTTGTGTGTAGAGTCCATTTTTTTTAATTTAGAATTAAATTATGAATGTTTACATAACTTTTAATAACTTGTTTTTAATAGTAAATAACATTTTTAAAAAGTGATGTTTATGTCATAATGCATAAACTTTTTTATTGAAAGGATAAAATTATCGTTTATAAAATATAAATCTTTAACATCAATATCATGGATATTTTTTCATAATTTTTTGTTGCATATTTTTTTAATTAATTTTTGAAGTTAGAGTAATTATAATTTGGACATAGGTGTATGTCGTAATGCATAACTTGTTTTATATATTTATTTTTTTCTAAAACAAATAAATCAATACCTAGGGCACACATATTTTTTAGAATTTTTTTCTCTATTTTTTTTTTTTGCGAGTGTAAAACAAATATATTGATGTTTGATGAAAAACCTACATTCACAAGATATAAAATATAAATATAATAATAAAATTCAAAAAATTCAAAAATATACTTTTTAGAAAGCTTATAATAGGGCTACATACTTACAAAACATAATTTCTAAATGACTTTATTTGATCCCTCAAAAGGTAAAGAAAAAGTGGTTTTTTGAAAACATTTTGATAGGTGCAAAAGAGACTCCATTGTGGGTATGATTTAAGACTAGAGGGGTTCTAACCAAGGAGATTTGATCTAAGGAGGTCTCATCTAACCCTCTTCAATTAAAACCCTTTATATGGAACCCCTCAAAGCTTAAATCATTATTTTTTCTAAAAAATATGTGATTTCAAGTGAAAATCAAGATGTCCCAAGTTTGTGACCCATTATTGTGGGATGACCCATTTGGTACTACTCATAATATACATGATGATATGCTACTCATTCATACTTCTCACTCTCTTTTTTATTATGATGAAAATTTTCCATACTTAGTAAATATTTATGATGATACTTTGCATAGCCCTACAGTACATAATGAGATGGTTGTCTCCCTAGGAGAAGAATTATAGCAAGATGACTTTGATGGTTATAATGAACCCACATTACATGTCAAGTATTTTTTGCTTATTAATTATGAATACTTAGATGATGATACTTTATTAATGAGTGAATTTAGATTTACTTTGAGGGATAGTGTGTTACGTTTCATTTTGATTCATCTTATCTGTTTTATACATTGTTTATGGCTTTGGCATATAATTTCATGGAATATTTTCTTACCGTGGCACATTGGAAAATAGTTTGGATTTATCTAGTGTTTATTTTTATATATCTTTTGATCTTTTTCCATCATCCATTATGTATGTTCATGTGGCTAATTTATGTATATACCGCTGAGACCACAAGTCACGATTAAACATATTTCTAATTACCCTTTTTCTATACCTATTTTATATAACTACCATGTGGTGAGTCATACTCATCTATAATTACAATTTTACCTCCTCCCAATCCAAATATTCCTCCTACAACAAAATTCACTACAAAATCTCCAAAAGAATACGATATTATTGATCAATTATGAAATACACAAGTTAAAATATCTCTTTGGGATCTAGTGTGCATATCCTCATTATTTGGGGAAATCATGCAAATAGCTTTAGAAAAGATGTAGGTCTAATTTGACGCTCCATAAATTGTGGCTTCCTATATTACATCAATTGGATCCAAATCCAATTTTTGATTTTGCATTTTATGATGTTGAGATTCTACCTACCTTGATTATTGATGAGTATTTACCTATACATGTTATGGTAAGATTTGGACATATAAATATTAAGCATGCCTTTGGTTTGTAACAATTCAAGTTTGAACATATGTACTAAGGTTTATTTACAACACCTAAATGTGGATGTGACAAAATTAGAAAAAAATTACCATCACAAATTTTAATAACTTGGGTTGCTAATATATGTGCATTCTTTGACTACCCACTATAGCTAGTCCAATCAGTCTTGATTTATTATTTCATGTGGTGCTTAGTCAATTAGCTTTTAATTTATTACTATGTTTCCCTTGGATTCATGACATAGATGTTGTACCATCTACCCTTCATAGGGTTATCAAATTTAGTTATAAAAACAAACAATGTTGAATAGATATTGACCTACATATGTACAATCATTATCAAATGGTTGATCAATCTAAGGTTGTTATTTCATAGAATCAATTTATACTCTAGAACTCCCAAAGTCAACTAAATCTCAAGAATGAGAAACTAAACAAAAATAATGTGAAGAGTAAGAACCTAAGGAGCATGACCTAGTCCATGATGTCAATACTCTACTCGATGATGATTGGGTATATTAGATTTCACACCCTATGGTATTGGAAAATACAAATTTAATTATAAATATTACAATATGTCATTAAAGTAAGAACCCATTCACATATATTCAACCACCACTTCTTAAGGTAAACAATACAAATGAAATAAACTTTTCTATGTGCAATAGTGATGTTGAGAGTGACATGTTTACTATTGCTTCATCTACTAAATTGTTTGATTAACTGTATGACTCAGGATATAAAATGATACAAGAGCTTAGATATAAAGGCCATGAGATAGGTTTCCATGAACAAGGTATTCAAAAACCATTAAAAATATAGGAAAACTAAGACAAATTATATCCCTTGCTTATGTGTTTGTAGTCTATTTTTACACTCCAGTAGGGTGTAGCATATCCTTGTTTGTGTCTTAGTCATAAAAGGGGGGTTTTAAGTAAAACTCATCTAAAAATCTCATGCAATAAAGAGAAAAGGGCAAGAAAAGCTCAATGTTGCCAAAAAGAGAGGAAAGTTTTAATAAAACTTTTTTTAAAGCCCACTTGTTGTGCCCAAGTGCATGAAAAGCAAAAGAAAGCTTCATGTGAAGGTTTCACATGCATGAGTGCAAAGGAAGGTTTTGTTTTAGAGCTTCAATTTTCATTGGGACAAGTCAACCTATTTTAGGGTTTTAAACTTTCAATTGGAGAGTACAATAAAAGGCACAATCAAGGTAACAATGGTATATGACTATCATGAAGTCCTTCTAATAGTAAATGAAAAAGGGAAAAGATAGAATAAAGGGGAAAAAACAAAGGCAGCCAATAACAGTATGCAAGCCTTACTGACAAAAGGAAAAAGTCTCAAATCATAAAGAAGTTTAGCCCTAAGCATCAAAGAGTCATAGTCACATGAATAAAGGATAATATTCTCAAAATGAATGTGATAAAAGTCTATGAGGATGTCGTAATATGCATAATGTGATAGTCATCTTTGAGTGGGACAGTCATGGTTAATGAAGGTAATTAATTTGTTAATGCACAAGATATCAAAACAACAATGAATCCTAAAGGCAGTGAATAATGAGCTATGCAATGAGACTCATGAGGACAGTCAATACAAAAAAGGCTTCGTCAAGGTCTTAGATCCAGTGGAACAATCACAATGCATAATTAGGAACAAGGGTGAAGTTTATTGAAAAACCTATGGCAAAAAGAGGAGACCTAAAGGAGAGTTCTACAAGCAAGTAATGTTAAATTTTGAATGACTGTGTTATAGGATTGTACAAGAATGATGGCAGTCCATGATAATTTTGAATAGGACAGCCAATCATGATTAAGGATGGTGGATTGTAACTTGCAATAAGAGGCATTATAGCTTGAGGAATCATTCAATGTTTCAAGGAGCTATCAAATAATGACAAGGATTAGTGGCACAAACCTATACAATAGTCCTTTCAAGGCAGTGCTCAAAGGTAGTCAAGAAGCAAGTATATCAAGTCTTCCAATACAATGAATGAGATACCAATAACCAAATGACAATCTTAGCCTCAAGAAATTATCAAATACTAATTATATCAAGACAGTTATTGGTGAATAAAGTTAATGGTTGTAGACAAAGGATGAAGTTATGAGGAACAAACATGACATGAAGCAAGATTGAGAATATGGAAGATAGTGCTATGGAGAAATGCCAAAGCAAATCATAATGCATAGTCAAGATGTAAATACTAAGTGTCAAAAGGGTAGTGAGAATTCAAGGTAGGAAAGACCTTAGAGCATGAAGATCCTATGGAAAGATTGCTTTACAAGATCCATGGAAAAGGTCACAAAATTATGATGAGAACAACAATGGTTATGACTTTGAAAGTGACCTCGGTATATGGAAGTCATAAATGACTGTGTCTTTCTTGCAACAATAAGTCTTAATGACTAAGAATATGACCTTTATGATAGTCTTATAAGATAGTATATCGAGAACTTATGATCTAGTAAGGGCAACAAATATCTTCCAAGAATGCATGAAAATGATAAAAGACTATATGACAATTTAATTTCCAAAAGACAAACCTAGGGAAGTTTTAAAGGGATATAAGGATTGACAAATAAAGATGATGTCAGAATGAACAAAGTAAATATTTGGTGCCCAAATGACCTAGTTGTCAATATGTAGGGGTGATAGGTATAATTCATGTTTACATTGTAGAGAAAATGACTGCCAAAGTTGAGGACACTAGCATTTGACCTGAAGACTATGAGTATGATAACAAGGGTGATGCTTTTTAAGAAAAAGTTAGGAAAGCGTGCATCATTTTAATAAATTTGAAGATTCTCCTATGCCACCTTGAAGACCAAGTTCTCTTTAGACAACTCGTGCATGCCTCTTGTCATGCAAGAATAGGCACAAGTTAAGTGGCCTAAATGCTTAGTTTTCGAGCACTTATAGGAAGTTTAGGCCTACTTAAGAATCCCACATGATTACAATTAGAGTTGAGAGGAGTTTGGAGCCAAATGCATGTGTTTTGGGGACCTAAAATAAAGAATTTTTTTCCTTGTATGCCCAAACAGTTGAAGACTTCATGCAAAGTGTATACACATTTTAAATCAATTTTCATGCATTTGTTAGAGGACCAGTTTCAAGCATAGTTGGGAGCATATTTTAAGGAGCATGCAAAGGTCAAGAGTTCAATAGTTCAAGTCAACTCTTCTTCACCAGACATTGCATGATTTTCTTCCAATTCCACATTCATGCAAGCTCAACATCTTCCACGAGGTTCAACTCTAGTCAAACAAGAGGAGGTTTTCTATCAAGAAAACATTTCAATTCTCTTAGAGTTAGTTCTTCTTTTCTTTTTTTGTCTTATGTAAAAGAATGAGATTGTAACTCATCTTTGAAGAATTTTCTCAATTTATAATAGTTTTACATAGTTTCAAGTAGTATTTTCATATTTGTATTAGTTGAAGCACCTTGTTATCAATAAAATTTTAGTTATTTTAGCTTCTCAGTATCTATTCCATTGTGTGTGCATGGGTGATTGATGCATATTTTATGTGATTAATGATTAGTCCTCAAATATGTTGTCTAATTCTAATACCTTTGAGCAGAAGATATATGTTATATGCAGGTCATAAATTGTGTCATGAATGCTAGGATTTTGGTTGTGAGAACATTCTTCGTTTTCCTTCAAGAGTTATAAGAAATTGACCTTCTTATGAAATATTGATGCGTGAGCATGTAAAACACTGAGTTGTGTGAAGACTTGCTAAGATTTTGAGAGATTTTGTGAGTTGAAGTTGTCATACAGGTCAATCACTGGTGCATCACCTCCCAGGGTTAGTAAATCTTTTCATTTTAGTCCTTCCACCCCTTTTCCTAATCAAGGCAGTAGTTTATAGGAGGTCCATCAAGAGAACCAACCCTCTTCAGAGGTTTATCTTCACCATAGGCAACCCATAGCTTGAAGATGATCCCATGTTTCATAGGATAGCTGAGTTTTACACTTGGTTAGGGTGCAATCCTTGTGACAATAGTGTCTAAAGATATTTTTTGAATTATAAGTAAAAGAGGGTTTTGGAAATGACCTCAACCCTTTTAAAATGAAAAAAATAGAAGAGAAACAAAAATATCTTTGCAATAGAAAATGTATAGCAACAATAGAAAAACTATAGCCTAAAAACAAATGAGAACACAAAAAACCCCAAAAATAGCACCAAAGTGGACCAAAATTTAGAGAAGTAAATAGAAGACCAAACAACTAATTTTTATTCAAACTAATATTGGCCTCTCATTCCCCTTAAAGATCATGGAGATGAGAACCAATATCCTCTATACTCATAATGACCTCAATATTTTTATCATCACTGGTGTAAGCTAAAAGGTCCTTTGAAGACTACCCTTTGTAGATCTTGACTTTTTTAGGTATTTTAGGTTGTTTAAAGAGTTAGTGATCATGACCTTGCTAAATTTAGTGATCTTATGAATGTTTCTTTTTTATCTTCTCGATGTCCTTATCCAACCACCCTTGTCTTTCATCCCTAAGAATCATTTGTTCCTTCATATGGAGAATATTCTTTCTATTATTCCATTCTTCAAAGAGCATGCTATATATCCTATTTTTGCACAGCTCAACAAAGAACCACTTTAAGATTTTGTGGTGATTATCAAGATCCTTGTTAAGGTCATTGGTCTTTTCATCTAACAAATCAATTATAAAAGTAACATTATGAAGAATCAATGATGGACAATGGGTGGAATTTGTCTAGTGAAAATACCACTAACATAAACCTTCCACCTCAATAACTATATTTTCAAAATTTACTTCCTCTTGTTCATGCACCTTTCTCTTCCCATTACCTTCATTTTTAGCAATATCAACCAAACAACCACCACTACCAGTTCCAACCTCAAGGTTTCCTCAAGATTTCTTCAGTTCTAAACCATGATATCAACCTTGTCAACCTCAAAATAATCCTCATCTCAAGGTCATATGAAATAGGGGAGCTTTCAAAGGAAAGGGACACATGGTCAAGGGAGGGTGAAGAAAATGGGGGGAATGGGACAAAGCTTTCCTTTTGGAGGGTTTGGACTTTAACAACATAGCATATTTAAAAATCAAAAGGATTAGGAATTGATGCAAGGGAGTGCTTCCTTTAATTCCTTGACTTTAAGAACTAAATAATCTAAAGAGTAGAGGAGAAAAAAAAACTAGCCTTCCCTTTATGTTGGGAATGACTCAAAAGAGCAAAATGGTAGTGCATGTTTCATTAATCTATCTTCCAAAGTGATGTAACATGTGATTTGGATGGAAATATCATCCCATGGCCATGGAAGGGAGAGCTTAACATACCCAGTTTGAGGTCTATTAATAGTTGCATCCTCTTTTAGGAGGATCTTTAGGTCACCTCCTCTCCATTACACCTATCCTTGAACATTTTTATCCCTTTTGTAAATAAGCTAGTGACCATGGATATAAGATCCTCATACTGTGAAACTTGACACCTCACAAGGTAACAACCCTAAAGTTCTATTTTTTGATAAATTCCCCTAATAAAGTGTTATTAAAACCATTCAAATTATCCATAAAAGTACTAATTCCACCCTTCAGAAAAATTGTCCATATTTTTTTCTTTCTTCACCAACTCATAAGATAAAGGTTCAAGCATGTTATTGACTCCTCCCATTTTTTTCTTCTTCTATTTTGTTTTACCCTTGTATAAATACTCTTCAATTTTGTAGTGAAATTTCATCTCTCCACCAAAAAGAAAATGAATTAACAAAAATCTCCACAAATTTGGTAAATAAGTCTCTTGAAATAATTCTCAAATTTTCACCATACCAAATAATAGTGAAGCCCATATCATTATTGAAGAAGTGAGGGATGTCCTAGTGTCATGAGAGAATAGCATTGTCAAGTTGTGCAATCACCACCATCTCACATGGAAAAAATCATTTTGAGATTATTTATGTTAACCTTTAAGCATTACTCCTTTATTTGCAAATAGGTACGTTGAACTATTATATTCTATACATGTCTCAAATTTCACATGAGTAAGACTGGAAACAAGGATGAGGGGAATCAAATATGTGGTTCTCTACAAAGTAGCTAGCTATAGAGACCCTTTGGAGAAACTTAATGATATTTAATGAGTCTCCCTTCACCTCTAAGGAGATAATGACAAGATCATGGGCCAAGGAAAGACCCTAATAGGAAACTTAAACTTTGAAAAAATGACTAGATTGCAAACCTAGGTTGATGGAAAAAAAATTGAGAATATTATCCATATAGTATCTAATAACCCCACCACCTCCATTGGGTCTAGGGTTTCCCTTCAAGGTATCATAAAAGTTGATCTTGCATCATAATGGTTTTGAATTTAACCAATGGGAGATATGATGAGGGAAGCATGAGGGCGAAGGGGGCACAACAAGATGCCAATTAAGGCAACCAAATATTGAGGGAAAAATGAGACAATAACAAGGAAAAAGGGGGTTGAAAGAGAAAATCACGATAAAATTTTCCTTGATATAAAAAGAAGAGGACAACGTGATTCTTTGAGTTGAAGAGGCAATACCTCTAAATACTATTATTCCTTTCAAACTAGAGATTCCACAAAACATGGGGCAAGGTTAAAAACCAAAGGAGATTCAAGGCAAGGCTAATAAAATGAGTTGACCATTGCTTAATTAGAATAGGTAAGGAGAAGGGGATAACCCAAAATATATTAAATAAATAAAATATCTAACCCCAAACAATAGTATAATAATTACAAGAAAAAAAATATTACATCACTTTTCATCTCATTATAGCAAAGGGAGATTTTGTTAATCATGACAAGGCCCCTCTTTACAAGGTTATCCACTAAAAGTATCTTATTTCTAGAAATAATCTAGAATAAAACATTAGTCATTTAGATGAGGCTCTAGAGACAAAGTTTTTCCTAGAAAGAGCAAGGGAGAGAAATGGGTAGGGACACAAAACAAGTAGAGGAGAAAAAAATGGAACTAGTAGAGGAGGGAACCCAAACAAGATCATTAATTCTATGGGATTGAGTAAGATGATAACCATGGAGAAAGGACCATAGTTTTTTTAAGAGAGGGACAACAATATCAGGGGCTTCAGGGGGTGGTTTTTAACATCTTTGAGAGTCAATAATTTTAATATAAATTTTCACATTGTTACTAAAGAGTTGTTTGAAAATGATAATAATTAGTTGTGTACAAACTAAGGAAATCCAAATATGCCCCTAAAATATAATAAAGGCTTCACCCCCACCTTCCATTTGGTGCCAATGTCGAGTAAGGAGTTGAATTTTGAGATACCCTTCCAAAAGTATGTTCCATTGTTGTAGATATTCTTGTGCAAAAGCTCCAAAAATATTGATTATCTAAAGTATTTAGCTTTTATAATATTATTCTTGTCTTTACATTTAGTGATAAAGTGTTTCATGTGCTTGGTGATTAGGGCCACATTGAAGTTCTTCTTACTTCTTAAGCCAAGACCCCCAAATCCCTTTGGGAGACAAGTATGTTTGTTAGTATGTGTAGCCTGATCATGCTCCAAGCTAATATTTTGGCCTCTTTGTCTGGTGTAGTTTCCTCCCAAAATAATTAACGGGGTAGTGCAAGGGGGCAGAGCCCTTCCTGCAACACCCTTGAAGCAAAAATTCACAAATTTTAATAAAGGAATTTTATAATCAATTTCCCATTGAAAAATGGTTTGAAGACTACCCAAAATGGTTGACATTTTCTTGTTACAAGCATGTGAGGTGTTGAAGCAATGCTCGAAAGAAGTGTGTGGGATAGTGGAGCTACACACAACAATCAACAGGAGTTGGAAGTGGAACAGTTAGAGCTTTGTGAAGTGTACACACAACGTGTGGGAAAACTATGAGCAGAGTTTTTTCATTGCAATTTTGCATTATGTTTGGAGAATTCAGTTGTAGACTTTGTTGGGGATTAAATGTAATACAAAAACTATATCTTGCTAGAGAAATTTAATAAAAATGGTAGTTGTTTGTGGATGTATCCCAAAGGTGAACCACGTTAAAAAATATATATCCATGAATTTATTCTGCTCTATAATTTATTTATGTGATCTATATTGTTTAAATTTATTATATAATTGCTCCAATCCTACCTAAGATCCCAACAATATTTCCAAGGAATGAGTAATAATCTATACTATTCCTCCAAGCCCATCTAAAGGAGTCATTTTTATATTTAAAAAAAAAATTGTCTTTTAGGGTATAAGAAACATAGACATGAAAAAGATAGGTAAAATTTAAAAGGTGGATTTTATAAGTTGATGTTTGCTAGCTTGAGAAAGAATAATGTATTTCTAGCTAGCTAACATATGATTGAATCTATCTATGAGTCTAGGCCAAGAGGCTTCAAGAAATGATCTTGAGAAGAGAGGAAGGCCAAGGTAGGTGGAAGGGAGAGAGTTCACTTAGAATTTGAAAAATCTCGCAATTTTAATATACCTGGTAAGAGGCGTGTTTAAGAAGAAACTATTCTTTTTTATCTTAATTGATTTTGTATTATAAATCATTTCATAATACTAAAGAAAATTTTATCTCTTTAGATTCAACCACATAAACTTTCCCTAAAATAATTATATCATCAATGAACTATTGATGACTAATAGGTTAAGTTGAGGAGGTAGGCTTGAACCTTTCAATCAACTAGTTGTAGTAGTTGCCCTAAAACTTATAGTTAACAACTCCATGAATAGCATGAATAGGAAAGGGGATATGGGGTCCACCTATTTAAGGCCACAATTTTTTCCAAGGAAGCTACAAGGGAAACAATTAATGATAACAAAAAAATTAGTCTGTTGGGTATTAGTTATTGATTAATTTTCTAAAATTCACCCCAAATCCATACTTCTCCAAAACCACATCCAACAACTTTCAAGGCACCCAATCATTATATTTATTTGTATATAGCTTGAGGATCACGCTAGACTTTTTAATTTTCTCCATAGAGTGAGCAACTTCATGAACTAAAAAATTAAGGAGTTTGAAATTTGGAAATTTTTTTATGAAACCACTTTGCTAAGAGGATATCAAAATGGGGGAAACTCTTTGCATCTCTAAATCTAAAATCTTAAAATTTGTAAAGGGAGTTCCACATGATTATGGGATGGGCATTAGAAAATAGCTTGGTTTGTTGTTTCTATAGAATAAAAACAAAATAAAAAATTGTTAAACTATTTGAGAATGTTAGCAGAAGTAAAAAATATGTGTAGCCTCCATAATAGCCTTAGAAACAATCTCCTAGTAATCTTGAAATAAATAGTGGGGAAAATCATATGGTCCTTGTGCTTTGCACCCCTTGAAAGAAAAAACCACTTTTTTAACACCCTCCCTTGAAATGGGGTCGTAAGAGAAGTTTTATCCTTTGAAGACACAATAGACAAGATCAAATTAAGGAATTTTTTAGTTGAGTACCCCACAAAGGAATTGATTGAGATAAGTTTCTTCAAGTAGGATATGGCCTCCTCCTTGATCTAATATTCATCTTGAATTGCCTTTTAAAAAAGGAATAAATTGAGATCACATTGGAAAATGAATTGAAATATCTATTGGGATGATAGTCCCTCACCCTTCTCTTTGTTTGAATGGGAAACATGTGAACTACCATTGGGAGATTTTAAAAAAATCCACTCAAGATATATTGAAGTAACCAAAGGAAGATATGCCTACATCCTTATTCCACAAACCACCACTAGGAAAAGAAGACATGAGAGAGGGAGAATTCACACCACCTAAGAGAATAATGCCTCCTTGAAAATCCTACCCCCTATCCAACAAAGGGGGAACCACAGGTAGAGGGAGATTTGTGCTCAATTCCTATTGCTTACGTCCTCCTCTATTGAGAAAATTTAAATAATAAAACCCTCTCACTCAAAATCAAAGATTGTCTTGTCTACAATAGCCATTGTTGTGTAAAGATATTACCAAATGGCTATGGAACACAAAGGAAAGGGAAGATATCTTTAATATATATGATTTGTATATCTCAAGCAACACATGACATTCCACTTGAATATATTTTTGTTATTCATAGGTGTTATTAGGAGATTTATTTTGTGTTTTATTACTCACTTACATTGTAGATTGTTTACATGACAACTTCCTACTCCTATGATTATCATTGTTGGTTGTTTATTGTAACATGCATGCATACTAATTATTAGTGTTAGAACATTTTAACATGTTCTTAAACATATAGAAAAATAGGAAACATATTAGCAACAATTAGAAAAATCCTATTCAATACATAGAAAAACATCAATAAACCCATGGATAAAATGTTCCTCATAAGCTCAAACCAAGCGATCTATCTAAAATTTGAGCATATATAAGGTTCTAATCTAATACTAGCATACTCCACAACTAGCAATCATGGGATTGATCACTTATATTTATCTCCTTTCATATTCACATAAAAGGAGTGGATTAGTGCACACTACAAGGATTAGTTGATGAGGAGGCATAATCAGCAAGGATGAGGTATAGGATGAGGCTATGCAGAAAAAGGATAGAAATACCATCAAGATGGAGAGGAAAGTAGTTCAAAAGGGCAAGTTAAGTCAATAAGGAGGTTATTAGGATAGAGGAGAAAGATCTGTTAGAAGCCATGGTTGTTAGGGAAGAGGTAGAGGATTTGTGGGTAAATGTTTTAAGTGCAATTAATATATAGGTCACAAGATTTGGGAGTATCTGGAATCTTCCCAAGGAGGTTACACAAGGCCTGAAAGGAGGAATCAGGTGGTGCAAGCAGATCAGGAGAGTGCAAGATCATTTTCTCCCAAAAAGTAAGAACCCGAATCAAGAGAATCTTTGTTGTTCAAAAGAGTGTTGTTGAAACCGCCAAAAGAGAGTCATGAACCTATACAAAGGAAGGCTCTATTCAAAACGAAGTGCAAAGGTAAAGGTAAGTGCTACAAATTAATTATTGATAGTGGTAGTATGGATAATTTAGTGGTTGTATAAATGGTGGATAAGCTAGTACTTAAGAGAACTAAACATCCTACTCCTTATAAAGTTTCTTGGCTTTAGAAAGGGCATCAGTTATTGGTAGATGAATAGGATTTAGTAGAATTTTAGATTGGTAGTTATAAGGCTAGCGCGATTTGTAACATCATGCCTATGGACGCATCTCATGTATTGCTTGTTAGGCCTTGGCAGTTTGATCAAAAGGTTGTACATGAAGGGATGCATTACACATATACCTTTGAAAATGATGGAATCAAACATACTTTGTTGCCTATGCATAAACAAGAAGAGGAAAATAGTAGTAAGATGATGCTGGTAGGAAGAAAAGAGTTTATAAATGGAAAAGAGATAGAGTAAGTTGCAGCAGTAACTGAGGAGGTGAACCTTCATTTTCCTCAAGGTTGTACGAGTGTAAACAGTGCTGATTTGAAGGGAGGATAGCCAGCAACATGTGTTGACATAGGTGACTATGAAGTTGGGGCAACCATTGTTCTTCTAAAGGATGTCGAGTCACATGGAATTTCAGAACAACAATGTCAAGGTGAATACATGGGCACAAATCTACATGGACAAAGTGTGTAGATAGCAAAAGAGAATGTGGAAGATGACCTAGCTCTTTGAATTGAGGTAATTGAGCACGAATGGCTAGTACTGACAGGAGGTGTGATGAATAGTACATATGTCAATGGTGAGGTAAGATCTCAATTTTCAAAGCCCTTGGATACAGTTGTTTATTTTCATGAAAATTCCATGATTGCAATGGAAAGGGAAATGTAAAATGAATTGGAAAGGTGCAACAAAGAGAGGTTGTCTGGAGAATGGATGCAATATGGTGACGATGACAAGATGGGGTGTGGAAACAATAATTTGGATTGGGGAATAATTAGTCAAGAGGAGTTCATTCTTTTGATAGTTTGGAATCAGATGGTGCTACCCAGTGGAAAGCAAATGAAGGGGGTCTTTGGGAAGAGAAGTTTGATGAACAAAATAACTCTTCTGGTCAAATTTTGGAAGAAGAGAAAGAAATGATGATGGTGGATTGTTTCTTGTAAGCATACGGGGATATGCTACAAGTGTTGAGAGCTTGGAAGGGTAATCCTACTACCCAACTCCCCTTTGTGAGCTACACTCATAATCAAATCCCTCGGGAGCTCGGTGCAGGGGCATCACCATTTTGATGTGAAATTTTGGCTTTCCATTTTGGTTTTCTATTTGTTGCTTTGTGGTATTTTGTTCTAGCGAATTCTTTCACTTCATTTGGCTCCAGACATGTGTCAATATTTTGTAGGTAAACAAGTTTCTAATGGAATTTTTTCTCCAAGAAAATTTGATGAAGATAAAAATAAGAGTGAGGGAAGGCAGTTAAAAAAAGAACGGTTGAGGAGAAGATAGGGGGAATCTCCCATTCTAGGGGGTGTGTAGAGGCGGCCAGGAGAAAGATAGTTATACAAAAAATAAATTTTTGTCAGAGATCACCTTAGCCAAGGGGTCAATGGATTTTGTTTTGCTTTGGAAGAGGGGGGAACATTTTTTTATGAAAGAGAAGAATTAGATTCAGATTGGGAGATAGAAGAATTTGATTCAAATTGGAAAATCATTGACTCTACCTGTGCAAAGGGGGATCGACTACCGTGCGAAAGAGGACAGTTATTGTTGAAGGTCGAACCAATAAAGTTTTTTGGTTTTTGATTTTGTTTGTTGCTAGAGGATGGATGGTTCTTGAAAGAGGCTACTCGGCTGTGGAAAGGAGACATCAAAGGCTGTGATTGAGGTTGTGGCCGATTTGTGTGGGAGGCTGAATTGTTCTATGTAGGAGAACAAAGTGAACTGTATTTTCCCATTGTTGGAGTTGGGAAACTTTGTAATTGTTGACCTATTAACATTTAAGAATACGATTTTGGCTTATTTCCATCATTGTTCACTATGATTCAACCTGAGTAAAAACGTCCCATCTCTCTGTGGATAGCTGCTTTGGTGTTTGGATTGTTGGATTTCAAACAAGGTAGTGTGTTTAACATTATCATGTTTAAAAAAAGGTGGAAAAAAATTACATTTTAATTTTAGAGGTTGATTGATTTGGTTCAATGCTTGCTTGGGATGAAGTGCTAAATTTTTGTCCTCTTATTTTGTATGAAATTGAAATTGAATTTATGTTTATCAATTAATGTGAGACGAAGGAATGGATTTGATGGATGTAGTAAAATTTGAAATTTGCTAATAAATTTGAGAGTTGATTGATTTATTTCCTCTTGTTTTGATTTCTTGATTGGCAAGCCTCACACCTTTGAGTGTGTTGCTAGCAAGTATGCATGGAGGATCTGATTTGTATTAGGAAAACTCACTTGAAAAAGTCATTTTGATGATGATATATGAAATATATCAGTTTTTGATGGGATACATGGCCATGCATTATGTTTACAAAATAGTTAATATTTGGAAAACAATATGTTATTATGGGCGGTTGCTTTTTATGTACCTACGACAATTATAGTGTATCTTTTCAACATGTAGACTTAATAGTAGAAATTGGGTTTTACATCTGTTGAAGAGGGATGATGTACAATTTATGTGAGTTTAAGCTTGGGGAATGATATTTTTCATGGACACATAATTATTACATCCCATGATGTTAGTGTTCTAAGCTTACACTAACATAAATTATAAATGACATATATGCAGTTATAGTACAATGGCTACACCATTTACTTCATATATAACATATAGGCATTAACAATAACCCCATATATTCACTTACAGTATAGTGGCTACAACATTTACATCCTATAGAACAAATAGGCATTAACAATGTAACTAGAATGACAAATATGCAAAAAATATATATTTATAAAATAGTGGATAGAGCATTTGCATCATATATAATATATAGACATTTACACAACAATGGAAATATCATTTACACCATATAGGGTAGACATTTACACAACAATGGAAATATATGAAACATATCATTTACAACAGATCCCACTATATAGGGTATGGGAGGAGTCTTATTCATCTAGGACTAAAAATAGATTCACAAAGTATCTGCCCACTCTCCCTCAAAGATAGGGAGAGGACTTAGTCTTAAAACAAAAAACCATAATTATAAAGTAGAAGATGAGAAATTGAATTAGAACTCTATGCCTAACAATTAGCTACCATGACAGAGATGTGCGCCTGAGGAATGTCATGTCATGAGTTAGTCCCACTTAGAATAGACTTCTTCTCCTTCTAGTATTCTTATTCAATGGATAAGAATATGTTGTGGTGGCTCATAGTAGATCTTTAAATGATCACCTTCATTTTCTTTTGGAAATGTCACACTTTGCTATCTTTTACCTTTCCCCTACAACCATTCGTAGTCCCTTTGCCATGGACTGGAAATTTTGTTGCTACGGGTTACAGTCCTTCTAGTTGCAAGATGCTAGTTCAACCCTAAGGCATCCACATTTCTAACAATCATAATCTAAGCATAAAATCATACTAAATCTCATTAATATTCATTCATTCATACACACATATGTCAACATATCATATTTCTATTTCCACGTACTTAAGTTTTCTTTAAAGTGTATGAAAGGCATATAAAAGATATATAAAGTCTTAGGAATATTTTTCAAACTTAGTAGATGAAAGTATAGAAACATAAAATAGTAAGGAAAGCTAGCTATTAATTTGACCCATCACCTCTCCTCATGGCCTTTCTCTGAATCACTCATCCAACCTCTTCTCAATTTAGCCATTGAATCCATTTCCTCCTCAATATCTCTATTTCACCTTTTCTCTAATGGAAAACCATCTCCTCCTTAGATGGCTAACCCACCATGTGTGTATCAGTCTCCTTTTATCCTTCGATAGCTAGGAAGTTGAATCAAAGTAGATTCTAGTTGTTACAACAACTGAATCATTACAAAAATGATAAGTGTAGTAGTAGGATGAAGTTCCACAAATGTAGTTGCAAGCAAAAATTTCACAAATGATTGGTTCAAACATTAAATTTTGCATGTTCAGTTGACCAACAAAAGTACATGGTGATGTCATCATTGCATCATGTTTACATCATAGATTGCAAAGGTTTAATATCCATCCGAAAAATAATATCAAAATGAGATTAGTTGGTAGGTTCAATTGAGAAAAATTGTACTCTATACTTGTTGATGTCATGATTACTTCATCTTTGTCCTTTTTTATGGATGTTCCTTTGCTTACTGAGTTGAACCTTTTAAATAGTGCACTTGTTTAGTTCAATTGCATTCATTCACAATTGTACTTGATGCTGACATCATCATCAAAAGTGGCCATCTAAATTGGTTCTTTAAATGAAATAATTTCAATTTACTTGAATTTTCTTGCAAATCCACTTAATCATGAGATCCTCACAAACTCTAATTAGATGTGAAGTTTTTGAAAAGGTTAGATGGACAATAAGTTCCCATAAATCTAGCTAGTCGTAAGCTCCTTGTAAATGCACAAATAAGTTCATCTAAACCGGTTGTAAGAAGTGAACTTATTCAATATAACACCAAAGTCCCACAAGTTTGATTGCAATTCAAAAGTCTACAAATCTAGTAGCAAACCAAAAACCCACAAATCCATAATAGCCATTTTTTGCCCAATCTTCACCAAATTTGAACTATAGATACCCATTAATATTTTCTACAAGTTGATATCATTAATTTATCCAAATTATCTCTAAAAAATCCTACTAAAGCAACAACCCAAAAACTAATAGAAACAAAACAAAACTTAACTAAAAATTATTATTTTTGGTTGTGCAAGATTTACCTTGCATCTAAGATGCTCCTACATCAAACACCTGAGGTAAGAATATTTTGTGAGGTTGGGATCACAAAATGGATTTAGATGACATAATTACCCCTCTAGGTTATAAACAACTTACAAAAAACTCCCTCACTACAACAAGTAACGTGTATTACTTCTTCTTTCTTCTCTTCCAACATTTGGCTAGAACAACTTCCCTCTTCCTTTGCCAATTTTTCTCCTCACTCCTTCCTCTCGTGGACTTATGTCCACCATTGATCGACCTCCTCCACCAATTGTATTTTCCTCTCTTCTCTTCTCTTGTGGGATCCAACCTACCATATTCTATCCTCCACCACAAAAATCCCTCTTCCTTCTCCATATCATATTTAGCATACCTTGTAGCTCCTAAATACAAATCTATTTTGACAATATTATAGAAATTGAATATTTCCATATGCACTTCATCTTTATACTATTCTACCTTCCCCAACATCTTTTCATTCATATCTTATTCTCTCTCATCACATATACCTTCATGTATTTCAAAGGACAAAAATCTCCTATGCTAGTCTCCTCTTGTTCATATATGTCATCTTTTACTTTCATCTCTCCTTACACTCACTTTCATATTTGCGTACATCTCATCATCATCCTCTATTGCAACTTCTTTCTCCAACTCTTCCATGCCTTCCAAAAGACATGTTGCAACTGTTACAATATTCTATTTTTCTTTTTCCCTTTCTCTACACACATAGCTTCACCTGAACAAAAATATTTATAAAGAAAATAATGGGACTCAACCTTGCCCATATTTTTCTCTTCTCAAATATTTTCCATATCTACTTTGCTCTTTCTTAAAACTTGCAGTGTCTTCTACATCTTATTGATCTCAGCTCTGTATCTTCTCTCTCCACACAAGGAATGAAATTCCTAAAGATTTTCCCAAAATAAACCCATACTCTTCCTCCTTGCTATCTTTAGCCACACACAATTTGCAATTTTTGTAACTTACAACAAACTTACACACACACACACACACACACACACACACCTATCCTCTACCCAATAGAAACCCTCAAAGATACACCTCTTAAAACTTCCTCTACCCACTTTCCACACTATGGAGGAATCCTACACACCTTTTAACCAACTTCAATCTTTGTTGAAAGACAACGAACACAATCTCATTGCTTCAAGCTCTTTGCAATTACATGAATCCTTCATAGCTACAGAAAAATATTGCACATATAACCATAATGGTTTATTACGGATTTAATATCTCCCTCTACCCTTTGCAATTGCACTACTCTTCATAGCTACAATAAACCTCTCAAGCTTTTGGGACATCCCTCATCACTTCAAACCCTCACAAAACAAATCAACATATCCTCCATCTGAACACATTCCCAATGAGCAAACCTTGCTATGATGTTTTTTTATGCACACTCTTCAACATCAACTATGTTCGACAAATTCACATGCCTCAACTCCACCAATCAACCTACATTGATACTACTTGATGTAGACAAGATTGGGAAGTCTTATCAAATGAACCAATCGCACAACCAACGCAACTCTTAGCACAATGAAAGCCAACCAAAACAAGTAAATTTATTTATTTTTATTAATTTCTTACAAGAATACAATGTCAAATAAAAATTGCTTCAAGGTATTACAAACATCACTTTATCATGGTACAAATTTGGCCTTATCCTCACAACCTTTCTCTTTGTTACATTATTGATTTGAATCACTCAACCAACCTCTTCTCATGTCATCTATTAACTCCCTCTCTCTCTCTCTTTGTGTCACCTTTTCTCTAATGGCAAATAATCTCCTCCTATGATGGCTAACCCCCCATGGTGTATCAACCTCCCATTATCCTTTGGTGGCTAGGAAGTTGGAATGAATTAGATTTTGGCCATTACAACAATTGAATTGTTACATAAACGTAAAGTGCAATAGCAGGCTAAAGTTCCATGAATGCAATAGTAAGCAAAAGTTCTACAAATAGCTAATTGAAATAGGAAATTGCACATGTTCAATTGACTAGAAAAAATTCATAATTTATACATGGTGATGTCATCATTACATCATGCTTAAGTCATCTTGTAGAGGTCTAATATCCATCTGAATAGTAGTATTAGAATTCGATCAATTGGTATGTTCAATTGGGAAAACTCACACACCATCCCTAGCTGATGTTATGATTCCTTCATCTTTGTCATTTTCTATGAAAGTTTCTTTGCTTATCGAGTTGAACCTTTTAAATAGCACACTTATCCTGTTAAATTGCATTCATTTGCAATCATACAATTGCAACATCATCATTATAACTATTTATTTGAACTAGTTCTTTAAAATAAATAAATTTAGTTCACTTGAATTTACTCACAAATCCACTTGTTCATGAAATTCCCACAAACTCTAGTAGATGTGATGTTCTTGAAAAGGTCAAATGGAAAAGAAGTTCTTGCAAAGCTAGTCGACAATGAGTTTCCCGCAAATATGGATAAATTCGACTGAATTAGTTCTAAGAAGTGAACTTATTTGATTTTGTGAACATCAATGTTAGACCTGTACAAACACAACAAGCAATCATACAATTAGATCATTATGCAAGTTAAATCAACATTCCCCATAGAATTCACTTGAAATGCACAAAATAAGAAATAGAAGTGAAGAATGCAAATGAAAACTATCAAATCCTATCTAATGCAAGCAAACTCTCAATCAAATGGGGGAATTGGTGCCATTTTCACGTGGAAAATGGCCCTTTCCCAATCCCTTGTAAGCTTGAATGATGATTTAATAAAGATTTGATGTTCCTTGGTTGAATTCCTGCATAACCTAGCTATGAAAATGAGAAAATGGATGAACAATGGATGAGCAAATTCAAAATCTAAAGATAATGTCTTTGCATGAAGTTGTGGATCCGATATCAAAGTGAGAGCCTCTTATTTATAGATGAGAGAGATGGAGGATGAGGCAAAATGGATGAATGTGGGATTAAACACCAACCAATGACCAAGTGCCATTTGTCAACATGTGAGTGGACAAAGGTGGAGCACATTTTGGTCATTGTGCAATTAAATGCAATTAGGTGGAATTTCAAAATAGATGAAATGACATGTTGGAGGGAGGAGAAAATGAAGTTAATGCCACTTGGCTCAAGGCAAAAGGACATGTAAGAGATTTAAATACCTTGTTGGATGTTCAAACCCTTTTGGAGGGATTTTTCAAATTTGGAGAATATTCCAACATTGATGCCTTTTTGAAAGGAATTGAGGATTTAATAAATCAATTGAAATGATTTTTATGAGCAAGTTGCAAAATCTAGAGGATTTAGGTGATTAAGATTAAGATTAATCAAGATTTGATTAATTTAGAAGGAGATTAATTGATTTGACCATTTAGATTTTTGGATTAATTTAAATCAAAATGAGAGGAATATGATGTAGACTTAATTAAATAAAGATTTTGATTTATTTAATTAAAAAGGAGATGATGTTAGATTAAATCAAATAACAATTGATTTATTTAATTTAATAGAATGACTTTAGAAATTTAATTAAATAAAGTGAATTATTTAATTAAAGGGAGACTACAGGATTAATTAAATAAAATGATCTATTTAATCAATAAGAGATGATAACTTAATCAGATAAATAATGATTTATTTAATTAAGAGATTAAATGTGGTGGATTTAATCAAATATAGATTATTCGATTAAATGATTAGCAAAGGAGATGATTCATGATGAAGTGGTGTTAGTAATCAGGATCAAATGAAATCGGTACATTTTCCATGTCTACAGATTCAAAATCAAAGTCTCACCAGTTTGGTTGTAGTTTAGAAGTTTACAAATCCATAACGACCAATTTTCACCCAATCTTAACCAAATCTAAACTACAAAAACCCATTAAACTCTTCTATAGGGTGATGTCATTAATTTGGTCAAGTTATTTGAAAATATTGTGAAGAAACAACCCAAAAACTAATAGAAGCAAAACAAAACTTAATTAAAAATTATTATTCTCGGTTGATGCAAGATTTCCCTTGCACCTAGGATGCTCCTACATCAATTGAGTCTATCTTCATAGAATGAAATAAGATAATACTTACTATGATTTTTTTATTTATAAAATTTAAATAAGTAGGGTGTTAATTCCTTATAACACCTTCAATTATACTAGCACAAACCCATACATACCTAAAAACAAGACTAATTTAATAAATTGAGATTACAACAACCATAAATTACCCCTCACATAAAACAAGTAGATTCATCTTCATAGTCGTGTAAGTTAACTTTCCACATGGATTACAACAAGCACAACTCCCCCTTTCATAGAACAAACACATTCAAATTCACATATGTTTGAAATTACAATAATGGTGAGGAGGTGGAAAAATAAAATTTGAACTAAGTAGTTGTGAAGTTGTCAAAGAGTGTAAATTAACAAGAAAGTGTAAAAATGTGATTTTCAATTGAAAATATGCAAAATTAAAAACTCCAAACAAGAAAATTAATATAGAGGGGCATGTATCATGATCATTTAACAAGTAATTGGTGAAGTTCAACCTTTTTTGTGGGTTTTTAAAAGAAATTTCATGAAAGCTTTGGTCACCACTATTCCATTGCATTTGAAACCCTAGCATTTCAAGTGAGACATCTAATTGGCATAAGCATTTTAATGGCCATCTAATCAACATAAACATTTTTGTAGGTAGAGAAGATATATGTACATGGAATTAATATAATGATCTAGGTTATTAGATATGAAAAAAGATTTTTAGATAGTATAAACATCCTTGGAGGATTTAACTCAACCTAATTTGTAGTTTTTTTATAAAAATGAGAAAGTTGTATGTATAATTGAACTCAAATATTTTTTGTTACCATGCCCATACTAATGAGGTATAAATAACCTCATAATTATAATAGCTAAAAACCCTTTGTTGTTCTTATCAATCACTTTAGTCCTACCAATTGTTTATTTTTAGGATTAATAATTGCTTACTTTTTGTAAATTGATGTATAAATCTTTATTTCCTAAATCAATTGAAATTAGATGACTAACGTTGATATAATGGTATAGCTTTAATTCATTGTATAGAACATTATGCACGACCGAGTGGACTTTAAGCGGACTTCAAGTAGTTGAAGATAGAGTGCAGAAAGTCTAGGCGCTAGAATATCAAGCATGCATAGTGGAACAAGTCCGTATGCTTTCTGTTAAATTTATGTTTAAAAACTTTACAGCTCCACTCTAAGCCTTTAATATGTTTTATGTTATGGACATCAGTCAATTGGTCAGTTGAAATTCTATTAAAAAACTTTTTCAATCGTTATCTTCCATCATCTAAAATTTAGGATTTTGTTAGCAGTTTAGTATATATATGTTACTGCCAAAAATAATGATACAGTGATAATGTTATGATGTTATGATATTCCTTGAACACTGTTTAGTTATCTCTTTTGTGTTATACTTTTATGATATGAATAAATAAATATTTTCAATCCTATTTTAAGTCAATCATTCTAAGTGATAGAAGTATTATGGATGGATTCATTTTGAAGATGTGAAAGTACATGTGCTCTAAGTTAAGCATAGGAACACCCGAGGGCTGGCCACTCGAGGGACCTCGTAGAGTAGATTGATAAGTATTTTTTATTTCAATATTGTTACTTTTATTTTGTACATGATCAATTTGGATGAATTTTATTTGTGTTGAGCTTTGTTAAATATTCCTATAGGTCATAATTTTAAAGTTTACAATCTTCAAGTTCTATTTATTTGAAATTTTGGAGCACCCACTCTTGTTGTTAGTTACAAATTGTCAAGTTTACTTTCTGTCAGCAGTTAGTTGTTTTCATTTAAATCTTACAATTTTAATGTTAGTGTTTCTTCTTAGGAAATTTATATGCTTTCTAGTTTAATTGTCTCATGCTTTCTAGCTTAAACAACTTCATGTTTTCTAGTTTAATTACTTTCTAGTTAAATTTATATTTACAACCGTTTCAAGAATTCAGAAAATCTAAGAGAGATAGCCAAGATGTCCCCTATTGCATACAACCTTTGAACACTACCCGGTCAATATGATTGATACATTTTAAACTAAAGCAATAGGACCTCGTGACAGTCAGTCACTTTTTGGCATCATAGTTGGGGAACTTCCTTTTCTAGGGTTAGTAGGAGATTGCTTTAATACCTCTTTTAGAAAAAAAGAAGTTGTTAGGCTTCTTTTTCTGCATCGTTAGAAAATGAGGCCCGCACAGAAGATTCGTACCAGACCCCCCCAAAAGACGTTCCAACCACAAGCAAGGAGGTAGAATTCTCAACTGAAGAACTTATTGAAGAATTGATCGAGCAGGATCAACCTAAGACCTCCCAGTATACCTCAAAAATTCACCCATTAGAACAAAAATTTGTAGTGGAAAGAATTCCTTTGCATACCCCAAAACCTCGGCCATTAGAGCAAACTTTTGAAGAGGAACACATTCCTTTCAACGTCATGGGTGACCGTAGAAATGGCAGTAACCCAACTGGGGGAGCGCGGAAATTTACTTATCCTATTGCTCTCAATCAAGATGATGATACACCTATGAAAAACATTTCACCATCCTTCTTACCAACTTTCAGAGGTTTATCCTCTGAAGACCCTGACCAATTCCTATTTGAGTTTAAAGTTTTATGTCAAACGTACGACTACAAGAATGATAACCAAAAACTAAAACTTTTTCCCTCCACCTTGAAGGACGTTGTAATGCATTGGTTCATGGGATTAGCTTCAGAGTCAATAACCTCTTGGGACGATATGGGGTCTACCTTTTTGGACAAATACCAGAGTTATTGTAGAGTCAACGATAGGAAAGAGGAGTTGTTCAAATTGTAGACACATAAAAATGTCCTTATAATAATTTAATTTCTTCTATTAATTAAATAGGTTCCATTATCTATTTAATTAATTCATTAATATATTTTCCTCCTAAATCATTTGCATAATCAACCATTTAATCCATAAATCATTTCATATTACTTCATTTGCATTAATTATTAAAATATCCATGCATATTAAATCATTTAAATATAGACCCATTTAATTAAATCATTCATAAATATGCATTTCTCCATTTCACTCTTTAGTCCCACATTTCTCCCGCAACTTCAATCTACACCATGAGGACATCTATAAAAATCCTTCTCTTCTCACCAAAGAGACATACATTGAATTTTGATCATGCAATCTTCTCTTCCATTCATCATAGCCTCTTCTTGCACTTGTGCTTGTGAAAATCTGAGAGCACCAAATGCATAAATCAAGATCTTGATGATAGGAGAACAATGGAGTTGATTTTTTTTTAATGCATATGTTTGATTTCACATAGTTTAGTTTTATGTTTTTGCATGTGCTTTCATTTAAGAAAGGATTTATTGATGTTATGTTGGAAATCTTGATTTTGAGTTTATAGATTAAATCATTTAGTTTTCAATTTTCAGCATATAAACAAACTAAAGCAAAGATGAAAGCCTAGAAGATTACCTAGATAGGTTCATCTTCTTATCTAAATGATGTGGCAGAGAAGCCATAAGTCTAGAAATTTTGAAGACCATATTTCTCAAGAGACTTGATGAAGATGCTAGGAGAAGTCTAAATTTAATGGGAAAAGGAGATGTGTCCCAACTTGAACTCGATGATATCATTGAGTTATGTCAGAATTTCTCTTGTACTTGAGGAGGTATCTGTAAGTCTACTCTTTTTAGAGGTTCCAATGAAATAGGTAAACTGCTTGAGGAGACAAAAAATCTCAAAACTGACATTATCGTTCAATTAAACATCATGTTGGATGGAATACAGGACAAAACATGTAATGCAGAGACCTTATCCATCTATTGTCCTAGGTGTTGAAACAAACACCTATTAAGAGAATTCCCTCTGGAAAAAATTGACGTTTGCCAAGTTTGTGAGAAGAGTCATGCCACTAATCAATGTGAGATCCTAAATGCAATCAAGAATTCCAAGAAAAGGACATCTCAAGTTGAGAAGGAGGTCAACTTTGTAAATCAAAGACTTGGAGGGAATTTCTCTTACGCCCATAATTCAAATCCCTCCTAGCAGCCCCCAAACAATTGGAATAATAATCAATGGGCGGTACCTTGGCCTCAAGCACTGCCTAACTAGGGAGCTTACCCTTGGGGACCACCTGAATGGAAAAATTAGTCCTAGGGAAACCCCTGATAGCTAAACTAGACTCAACAACAATGGTATCCTTAAAATCTTGCTCCTCAATGGAATCAACCTTAAAATCAATTTTACACTAGGGCAACGAGGATGCCTAATCTACAGCAAAATCTTTTACCAGCCCCTCAAAACCCTCAACAAAATGAGCAAGTCAACCAACTACAACTTCCAACACAACCTGTCCCTAATCCAAAGAATAATCATCAAAATATCGTAGTGTATTCTACGGAACAGGAAAATGTGACTGGACCTAATGCTATCCATTATGGAAACCTGCAGTTAAGGTTAGGAAAAACACTCCAGCAGCCTACTATAGTTGAGATCCTGGACAAGTCGATTAAAGAATCTGCTGAAACAATTAAGACATTTTCCACACCTTTAGAGAAAAACTTAACGAGTAATCAAGACAAGACCCTTCCACAATCCTCATCCAAAACTTTCAAGTTACCTCAAAGGGAGGATGGTCAGCGTCCAACTGATCTTTTAAAGGACTTCACCTTGAAAGAGAAAACTCAAGCGCCTTTTTCCGGAGCGTCTCAAACCAACCACCTTGAATAACCCTCCAGAAATAACTTTATCCACTGAAACCATGCTGATACAAGAGATTAAACAACTTCAAATCGAGGTCCCTTTTTTACGAGTGATTAAAGAGATCCCTGAACTAAACCAAGTAATCAAACAGTTGTGCATCAAAACACCAAGAAGGAAACCAAAATGGATTAAAATTGTTCACATAAATGGGTATCTAGTTGACCTCCTAGCTAGAAAAACCGCAACTCCAAAATATGATGACCCAAGCTGTCCACTTATAACAGTGACAATCAATGAGGTAGCAATACCTAATGCACTTGTGGACCTAGGAGTGGCCACGAATGTAATGACGATTGATGTTATGGAAAAGTTGGGACTCACTGATTTACATCCCACAACTACAGTGTTACAGATGGAAAATCAATCCATAGCTATTCCCAAAGGTGTCATAGAAAATTTTCTTGTTAAGCTTGACGGTTGGGAATATCCAATAGAGTTCCAAATAATCCAGTCCCTCACACCAAAGGACAATTATCTGATAATTCTAGGAAGATCATGGTTAGCTACAGTTGCAACCAAGATTAACTGCAAAGAGGGAGGAATGACCATTTCACATGGTTCCAATAACAAACATTTATTCCTGTATCCCCCCACTAAACCTGTTGAACATAACAAAGTTTGAGTTGATGAACCAGATGGTCCCAACAAACAAGAGAATCTAGCCCCACTTGCTATGGTAGTCATTAAACAACATGGTGAAGAGTTGGAAGATGAACTAGAAAATAATATGGAAAATCTTACCATAGACTCAAGTGATGAAGAAATGTTAGATGTAGAAGAAATTCTAGGGCAACCAATCAACGTTGATCACACTGAATTTGATTACACTAGCTTCATGGGGTTACCTTGTCGCCTGGCTAATATCATTCCAAAAATGGGTTACTTCTTCAAAGATATTGCCAGACTCCATAGAACCATACCACATAGCTATCCTCTCAACACTTTGACTAGAGAAGTTTATATTATCACATTCAACCATCCAGAGGTCAAAACCATCATGTTATTACCAGGAAAAACTTTGAATATCAATAGTTGGTTGACAGAGCTAGAAGAGCACAAATTGTTTGATATTTTGGTGAATAGATCTAAATATTTTGCTTGGGATTATACAGACATGAGAGGAATACACCCAAGTGTTTGTACCCATCACATCTATACTGAGGATGTTAGACCTGTTCGTCAACCACAACAAAGACTCAATCCTGTTTTGAAAGACATTGTTAAAACTGAAATTGAGAAACTCCTACAAGTAGGATTCATCTATCCCATTTCTTACGGAAAATGGGTTTTGCATTTGGTAATTGTTCCAAAGAAAAATGGGAAGTGGAGAGTGTGCGTTGATTATAGGGAACTCAATGAAACTACCCATAGAGATTACTTCCCCCTACCATTTGTAGACCAAGTCTTAGATAATTTGGCTAGAAGGAAGTATTTCTCATTCCTAGATGGATTCAGTGGATATAACCAAATCAAAATAGCCGTGAAAGACCAGGACAAAACAACTTTTACTTGCCCTTGGGGAATATTCGAATATCACATCCTTCCTTTTAGGCTATGCAATGCTCCTACAACATTTCAGAGAGCTATCTTGGCAATATTCGTTGAACTAGTAAATAACTATGTGGAAGTCTACATGGATGACTTCACTATGTATGGGTCAAATTTTGATGAAGACCTTCAAAATTTGGATAAAGCACTGAAGTGGTGTGAGGACCATCGGCTATCCCTAAGTCATGAAAAATTCCTAATAATGGTAGAACAAGGTATACTATTAGGACACCACATTTTAGCTGAAGGGATAAAAGTTGATCCTAAGAAAATTGAGGTAATGCAACAACTTGCGACTCTGAAAAACTAAACTGATGTTAGAAGTTTCTTAGGACATGCTGGATACTATCAGAGATTCATAGAAAATTTCAGAAAGATTGCAACCCCTATGTTTTGCCTCCTCCAAAAGAATGTAGATTTTGTCTGGACAGTAAAGTGTCAATCATCATTTGAGATCATTAAGGAGAAACTCATCTCTACTCCTGTCCTACGTGGACCTAATTGGAACCTTTCGTTCCATATTTATGCAGATGCTTCTGATGATGCTATTGGAGTGGTTTTAGGTCAGGAAGATGAGAATGGGGGAAAGTATGCTATCTATTTCATTAGTAAGAATTTGACTCCCACTGAACGAAATTACACCACCACAAAGAAGGAATTTTTAGTTGTAGTACATGCAATCAAGAAATTTCGACATTAAATCAAAGGGTACAAAGTAATTGTGTTCACAAACCATTCAACCATAAAGTACCTAATGAAAAAACCTATAGTAAACATAATGATAATCATGTGGTTATTGCTTCTACAAGAATTCAATGTGATCATTATTGACAAACCTGTAAAGTTCAACATAGTTGTAGATTTCTTATCCCGGATCAAACAAGACAATGGAGATTGTGCTCCTATGCAAGATGAATTTCCAAATGAAAATTTGTTTGCCATCTTCATTAAAACCCCTTGGTTTTCTGACATCGCCAACTACTTGGGCACTTTAGAGTTGCCACCAGATTTTACGTCAAAATAGAAGAAATGCCTTGTTCAAGAAAGTGGTTCGCTCAAATGGATTAAAGGAATAGTATTTCGATACAGTCCTGATATGGTTTTATGACGTTGCGTTAGGGAAAATGTAACATATAGCATCCTTAGAGCTTGCCATGATGACCCCTTTGGAGGCTATTATTCTACCAAGAGGAGGTCCCATAAGATTTTGGGTGTAGGATATTATTGACCCTTTATGCATAGAGATGTAAAAAAATATGTTCGCCGCTGTGATGAATGCCAAAGAGTAGGGAGACCCACTACATCCAATAAAATTCCTCTGCAATCCTAGGTAGTTCTTGAACCATTTGAAAAGTGGGGATTGGATTTTATCGGTCCTATAGACCCCCCTTCACAAGGGAAAGAGTACATTTTGGTCAATACCAACTATCTAATTAAATGGGTAGAAGTTCAAGTTTTATGAGTCGCCAAGGAAGAACAAGTTGTTGACTTCCTGTATAACAATATTTTTCTCAGATTTGGAGCCCCTAGAATAATTGTCACAGATCAAGGACCCTAGTTTATGTCTAAAGTTTTGTTAGCCTTTACTAATCATTTTCAGGTAAGCGATAAGAAGTCATCACCCTATCACCCACAAGCAAATGGTCAAGTAGAAGTCACTAACAGGGAGCTAGAGAACATTTTAATAAAAACAATTTCATAAAGGAGAAAAGACTAGGCCAAAAAATTACTGGAAGTGATTTGGGCTTATAACACAACTTGGAAATCAACCACTAATTTTAGTCCGTATGAGTTAGTTTTTGGGAAGAAACCTCTTCTACCCATTCAATTTGAACTTCAAACCCTGAGAACAACAATGGAGTTAGGCTTAGATCTCAAACGAGCCCAAGTTGAAAGAGTCCTACAACTTAGTGAGTTGGATGAACTCTGTTTAGATAAAAAAAACTAAGCTAGTTCAACAACAATGGAAGGCCTGACATGATAAACGCATAAAGGAAAGAAAGTTCCATAATGAGGATTGGGCGCTATTATTTGATTCCTGATATAAAGATCACCAAGGGAAACTGAGGACTCGTTGGCTGGGTCCATATGAAATTTTTGAAGTATTTCCAAACGGAGCAGTGCATCTCAAGCCCATTGATGGTGATACTCGAACTCTCCTAGTCAACGGTCATCGATTATGCATCTACCACAAACTTGTCAATAAAGAGGAATTTACGAAAATGGTAGAAATGCAAGGAGAAATCCAATGCATTGACTCTACTATGGTAGAGCCAATATAGTTTTCATCTTACAATCCTAAAAAATAAAAAAAATAAAAAAAATTGAATGTGTATGTATTTTCAATTACTTCAGGGCATTTCTTTTGAATTTTTCATCTTTTGGACTTGGTTAAATTTTGTTTCTATCTTGCAAGACTTTATTTCTAATCAAATCCAAATTTTGGCGCATCTTGCTATGATGTTTCATAACTTGTTGGCTCGGTTGCTGCGATGCTCTGGAACTTGTTGGATCGATTGTTGTGATGCTCCAGACTTGTATGCCCGACTAGTTCCATTTATTAGTTTATTCCTATAGTCTGGCGTATCTTTCAATGATGCTCCAACAAGTCTTAAGTCTAAAGAGCTTCATTCTACTTCTCTCTTTCGACTTCATCTTTTGATGATGCTCCAAAAATTTTGCTTCTTCCTTCTGGTGGCATCTTTTGATGATGCTTTGAAAATTTTACTTCTTCCTTTCGGTGGCATCTTTCGGCAATGCTCTAGAAATTTTGCTTCTGCCTTCTGGCGGCATCTTTTGATGATGCTCCAATTTTTTTTCTTCCTTCTAGTTGCATCTTTCAGCGATGCTTGAAAAAATTTGTTGCTACTTTCGACTGCATCTTTCAACGATGCTCTAGAAATTTTGTTGCTATTTTCAGCTACATCTTTCAGCAATGCTCTGGAACTTCGTTGTTGCATTCCGGTGGCATCTTCCAGTGATGCTTCAAAATTTTGCTACTTCACTTTTTTGTTCCAGTCGTATCTTCTAGCATGCTCCATAATTTTTGTTCATTTCAGCTGCATTTTCTAGTGATGCTCCAGACTTTTGTAAATTCCTTTCTTCTCCAAATGCTCTAATATTTCCAACGTCATACACATGCTCATCATTAAATTTTTCCATCACCTTTGAAATCCACGCCCTACACTGCCATCTCTTATCATAATAAATCAAAATTATAATGGCTACTTTCTGTCATAATAATTACAACATTAATTAGTAGTTCCATCTTCATTCATAATAAATTCATCACCACCCTCACCATCCCATCTGATTATACTGTTACATCAATAAAGGTAAGCGATTTTCAAATTGATGACTAGACGTAAGGTATGTACAAATTTTACTTTAAGTAGGTAATTATTGTGAATAAAAAAAAAATTGGCACATACCACCACCCTTTCTAAACTTAGTAAATTGTGCAGATTGTGCTCTCACTTAAGATGCGACAATTCATGCACTCTTTTCCATGCAAAGTAATGATTTCATTACAACAAAGCCAAATTCCATAATTAATTCATGTCAAAGTACGAGTGGTTGAAAATTTTGCATTTTATTTAATCTGCATAACAATTTTCTTTAATAGTTTTTCACCTTTTGAACGCCATGACATTCAACAAAAATTGAGCGAAATCAAAAGAAAGTGACAAAATGGAAGGAGCCAAGCGAAAATCAAAGCCAACTTCCATAGACAAGTTATTGGCACTAAGTAAAATTTTGGAACTATTTCAGAGGGTTGGGTGGTTGGAGTTTATGAAGAATTTTGAAGGGCACAATGAGCAGTTGGTACAAGAATTTGTAGAGAATTTCTTAGATGGACAATCAATAGTGCGTGGGAGGAAATTCAAGACCTAAGCCCTTGAGTCATCTCTCGTTTATCTGGTATTAGAAATGAGGGTGTAAAATTATCAGAAACTACAAATATTTCCTATCAAAAAATGGTAGATCTTTTCAGCAGGGAAGGGGAACCTTAGCCTTTATTAGTTGTAAATACCAAAGAGAAAAACAAAGTGTTTTAAAGAATGTCAATTCCAGAGCCGTGGAGAACAACAGTTGCCTGGATAATCAAATATTTCACATATGAAGGGTAATGTGCCATAATAGTTGGTCCCCCTTTCGATTATTGACTCATTTGCACCATGGTGTCAAAAACCCTCAATTCAGAGTCAACCTTCTTGCTTTTCTTTGTGATTTTATTGTTAATATGATCGAAAAGTTTAAAATTGGGTCAGATCCATTAAAACATCACAACCTTATACATTTAATTTGTAAATATCATTTCTTGAAGAAAGGAATAATGAAACAAAAATGGGAAAAATTTCTTCAAAAATTTGAGAATCTTGTGCTCACAAGACATTTAGAGGAAGGAGAGCCATCCAGTCTGGTGGCTCAAAATTTGGAAGAACCTTCTTCTAAACCTGAAAATGCCGAAGGGGCTCTTAACAATGAGACACTGAAAAATCCAATAAACCCTTCAGACCCTTAGGAAAGACTAAGTCCACAAAATGTATCAGAGGCTCGAGAAAAACAAGAGGATATGGACCTAGAAAAGTTGGAAGATGAGAATGCTCATTCTCGTAGAAAGGGAAGGGGACCTAAAATAGAAGCACACAAGCCTTCCCCTTTGAGAAGAAGTAAGAGATTGTCTTCTGAGATTAGTTGTGCCGCAACTTCTGATCAGTCGCATATCCCTAAAAAGAAATGACAGAATAGGTAGCCCCAAGAAACTGTAGCACAATCATGTGAAAAAGAGGCTCGTCCATGTGTAGAAACAACCTAGCTAGGTGAATTTGGAAAGGAAAATGTCTCATTTGAGACAAGACAAGAAGAAATAAAAGAAATCTACCAAATATTGTATTTATTGAGGATGAGCTTCTGGAATCATTATCTCCTTTTCGCCAGCCAATGGAAACAGAAGAAGGTGATATGACTCACCTAAGTGAAAAATTGTCTTCCTCAATTGCTAGTGATGTAGAATTAGACCCATTGGAGGTACATGATAAAGAAAATGTGATTGATGATAATGCATAATATTTTGTTTCTCCTCTCTGTTCTAATGTACTAATTGAAAGTTTTAATAACATAAAAACATAATTAGATGAGTTGAAAATAGAAATTGTTCAGTTAAGGTTTAGCCTGCAGAAAAATGAAGAATGACTAAATCAACAAAAATAGGAAATAGATATACAAACTAAACTTTTGAAGAAAAGAGATCAAGAAATTGCAGCTTTGTAGGCTCAATTAGAGCAAAAAGATAAAATTATTGGAGAGTTGCAATTTCAGGTGCAATAAAGTAATGAGGAAGGTAAACAGTATTTGACAAATTTGTCTGAAAAGACAAAAAAATTAAAGGTTTAACTAATAATCTAGTTCAAACTCTCCAAGAATTTGTATAAAAACAAGAAAAACAAAAAGATGAACTCAATGCAGCTTTGAGTAAAACTGTTGAACTAGAACAAGATTTGCAAGAAATTAAGATAAAGCCAAAAATGGAATCAAAGGAAGTGCAAACTGAACAAACCAGAATGGAGTGGTTTCAAGTCCACATTCCCCCAATGTTGACAAAATGGATGGAAAGATGTTATTTCCTGAGACAAGCAAGGGCAGAGAATGCCAGACTTTAGAAGGAAATAGTCTCATTAAAAGAATCATATGATAGGCTTTATCAGGCTAAAACTAATGCATGCAAAATTGGGGAGTTGTTATTAGCTTGTAGGAAACCATCTGGGTTGTATTCTATGTTTTTGAATGAGCAATTATTCAGATGAAAATTGTTGAGAATTTCTTGCAATTTGCCTCATGATCTAGATGATGGAGAATTTTTAAAAGCATTTAAAGAGGCAACACCTATTCAACAAAACTTGCTTTGTGAATTCTTTGTACATAATCTATTTTTAGAAAGACATATTTATTTCTTTTTCAACCTCTTTTTGGGGAAGTACAGCTCAGAGCATTCATGTCCATTAAAAAAAATCAAATTCAGTGGCCCGAAAGGACCAAAGATTATTTGCATGCATAAAAGATTGTGGGACTTCAGATGAGATACCCTAATAGGAAACCCTTTGCCTTTAAAGCTCGATTCTGAGGCACTATAAGCTATGAAGCTGTGAAAAGCAAAAATAATGATGATCTTTGGATTTGTTATGAGAATTTCAAAAGTCCAGTGGCCAAGATTGATAGAAAAAGCATGGAGTGCCTATGAGGAGAAATACACTCCTCTACCTATGTATCTTAAAAGGAGGGAGGTGATCTCACCTACCAATATAAGGTGGTCCTACAGGAGGGCCAAGGCATTAGCAAAGATACTACGACAACTTAAAACCAAATGGATAGGAATGAGGTATTGACCTCCATTACTTCTTCAACCACCCCCTGCAGTACTTGTTAGTATAGAGCAAAATCCTGAGGACTTGCATTCATGGAAAGTAAGGGTTAGATACAACAAGGGTTTTCTTAAAAGTCCTGGTGATTGGGATAGAGAAGTAGAGGATCCATATGACCTCAGTGCCAAATACAATGAACTAAATAGGAACAGGGATGTGGAAAGGAAAAGGACACAACAGAGAGTAGGAGAACCTGCTCAAGCTTAGGAAGGGGAGAGAGATGAGGTATAAATAACCTCATGATTATAATAAGCTAAAAACCCTTTGTTGTTCTTACCAATCACTTTAGTCCTACAAATTGTTTATTTTTAGGATTAATAATTCCTTACTTTTTGTCAAATGATGCATAAATCTTTATTTCCTAAATCAATTGAAATTAGCTGACTAATGTTAATATAATGGTATAGCTTTAATTCATTGTACAAGACATTATGCATGACCAAGTGAACTTTAAGCGGACTTCAAGCAGTTGAAGATAGAGCACCAGAAGTCTAGGTGTTGGATATTTGGGCGTGCATAGTGGAACAAGTCCTTTTAATGCTTTATGTTAAATTTATGTTTAGAAAATTTACGACTCCACTTCGAGCCTTTAGTATGTTTTATGTTATGGACATCAATCAGCTGGTCAGTTGAAATTCTGTTAAAAGACTTTTTCAATGGTGATCTTCCGCCATCTAAAATTTAGGATTTTGTTAGCAGTTTAGTATATATATGTTACCGCCAAAAACAATGATACAGTGATAATGTTATGATGTTATGATATGCCTTGAAGACTATTCAGTTATGTCTTATGTGTTATACTTTTTATAATATGAATAAATAAATATTGTCAATCTTATTCTAAGTTAATCATTCTAAGTGATGGAAGTATTATGGATGGATTCATTTTGAAGATGCAAAAGTACATGTGATATGAGTTAAGCGTAGGAACACCAGAGAGTTGGCCACTCGAGGGATCTTGTAGAGTAGATAGTGTAGACGCTCGAATTAACATCATTTCTTTTGTTAATCAAATAAAGCAATTTATTTGATTAATTCACTAATGTTTATTAGGTTGATGTAAATAAATCAATTTATTTAATCAAATCCCTAAAGTCTTCTCATCTGGTATAATAAATCAAATGTCAAATCTCCTAAATTCCTCCAAGTTAATTAATCTAAATTAATTACCCCTAATCACCATTATCCATCCTCTAGCTTTTGAATCAACCTGGGTCAAACCTAAACCCCTGACTAACCCACCCACTTGCACACAAAAATCAATTTCTTTAATTATCTAAATACCTTATTTTCCCTCACAAGGCATATTCCCAAGGAATATTCCTTAATTTACTCCACTTATTTGACTTTCTTGCCCAAACCATTTCCCTCCAAAACATCTCAACCATATTCATTTAATGCCTCTTACAAGCGCATTAATCTCTCTTACACCCCTCAAATCCTCAACTACATGCATTAACCATGCACATTCTCCAAAATGTGCTCCACCTTCCTCCACTAGCCATGTGACAAGTGTCACAATATCATTAGCTCTTCTTTAGTCCCACATTCCTCCCATATGTCCATTTTTTTAAACCTTCAACCTATAAATACAAGGCCCTTCTACTCCACAATCATCCACAATCTCATCTACAAGCTTATGCATTAGCACTATAGACACTTGCAGCTTCATCACATCTGGAGCTTATCAAAAGGGGTTGGGAAAGGGATCTCTTTTCACATCAAAGGAGCACCAATCCCCCTATGGGATGATGGTTTGGTTGATTTAGATTAGATTTACATATTTAGTTGATTATGATGCATGCCTCACTTCATGTTTTCTCTTCTATGTTTGATCAACAATTTCATAGGGAGTGGTTTATTTGAGTTTGCTAACAATGGCTAATTTGGTATATTTTATCTATTGTTAGTGATTGCAAATTCACCTCTCACATTTTGGTGCCCACCGTGGGGCATATAGGCATGCTGGTTTAGTTTGTTACCTCTGAGCTACACAAATGGTCATTTCTAACACCGTTGCTTTGAATAATCACATTTAGTCATCCTTTGTAATTTCTAAAATTGTTGCTTTGTTAGATTTGAGTTGCCTTTTCCCATCACAACTCAATGCAAATATTTTTTCGCTTCTTTTCATTTGCATTTAATCTCATATGAATATTGGGAACAAAAGGAGGATATACAATAAATTGCATGTCTTTTATTTTGTTCGCTTGAGATTTATATGCATTAATCATCATGGGACTGTCCATTTCATATGTTACTCGATTTTTCTCAATTACTTGAATTAATTGCAATACTAGCAGACTTGATTTGTGAAATGACATCTTCTCTGATTAGTTGCAGAAGCTAAAAGGTAATAGAAGTTCATAATATCTATCCTACACTGGTAGGACTCATTTGGCATTTTTGATTAAAATTTCTTTCATTTACCCGTGAAGCTGGAATACAAAGCCTGTCAATTTTTACTTTACATTTCTAGAGTTGAACTGTTGGTTTTTAAATACAAAGCTGTCAGATTCCCTAGCTTTAATGTTGTTGCAACAAAGAGAAAATTCAAAAAGAGTAATAAATAGTTCTAAACAATTCCATCTTTAACAACAAATAGTTATAAATAATAAGTTAGCTAGAATACTAAGACTTGACCTTCTCCAATCCATCAGGTCATTTCTTTTGCTCTTTAGATCAAAGAAAATGGTATTGCGAAGTATGAAAGTTGAATCCAAATCACATTACTATTTAAGGTCACTTATTTCTTTGATTAAATCCTTTGAGAGTTGGTTTATAGCCTATGAGGTTGTGCTAGGGAAGCCACATTGGTGGTAGGACTATTTTTGCAGATTTAAAATTTTTAATGTTGTCGTCGTGGCATATGCCACAACATCCATCTTTCTTTTCACTGAAATAACGGTAATGATAATAGTTTGAGTTAAGCGATAGGAAATAAATATCTGCAGAGAAGTTAAGGCTGTTGGGTGCATAGAATTCAAGCTTGGCCACTCTGCTTTGTTGGCGCGACATCTCTTGAGGCAGGATTTTCTCTTCAATATCGATTGATGCAGTAAAGTTTTTTTGTCTATGCTCAAAATACACTTCAGTCTATGGGCGCATTCAGAACTTCACTAAATCATGCCTTATTTATTGGTGAATGTAATATGTGCATCAGTGGTTCATATTTTATCAATATTACATTCTCATAGCGATAGGATTCAATAGGAGAAGTTATGCTTAAGAGAGCTAGGCTTTCTAAAATACCTGTGACAAAGAAAACGTAAAGTTGCATCCTAAAAACATGCCATCTTTCGCATAGATATCTTTGTCAATCTTCCCAAATTAAAATCCTTGAGAAATATTGTTGTACATACAGGTAAGTAGGTCTTCTTCTTGAAGCATGAAAAGAGTTTGAAGGCACTAGTCTTGCGTAGGGGTTGATTTCTGCAAGACTGGCACTAATCTCGCTTCTTTACTATATATTTTGTCGTGATGTTTTTTTTGCAGAACTAAGTTTGCAGAGACTGAAGGGGAGCTGCATCTACAATATCTTTTTCTCCATCGCCTGGGCAACAATCACTGCTATACTCTCTACCAATTCTCTTGCTAATCACCTTTTAAGCATAGCTTATATGCTTAGACTCTGTAGAATAGATTACATGCAGATATTTAAATTTTGCGCCTATGGCCTTGTTCTTGGTGTTTAAATTCAAAAAAAAGCTTCGTAAGCTTTATTTATGACCTCGTTACAGCCACCAAATTCATTACTAGAACACATTGCTGTGAAGGATCACTTCAAATGTCCAATCATAAAATTAAAGTCATCATTTTGGGAAGAGGTAATTTGTGCAATCACTAAATAAATCTTCACAATTTGTTTGTTTTGATTCAAATTTTGTCATTGCGATTGTATTAAAAGCCATTTGCAATAATGGTGGTGTAGGTGAAGTTGTTCCATTTGAAAATAAGAGGTTGAGAGGTAAAATTATTTTGCTGGGCCCCATTTGTTTTCTCCTCTTATTAGATGTGGATTATGATGATTATGGTTTTGATTTATTATTTAATATTTTGCATCTTAATCCTTAGTTGCGAAGTAGGGGAACCAAGCAAGTGGAAAGCTTATATTTGATCTTATTGGCTGAAACAAACAACATAGAAGCATAATTAAATTTGTTTTCTTCTCTCTTTGATTGAATGATTTTGACTCCATCAATATTTCCACAATGACTAAAAGCTTTGACTAGATCTTTTGCAGTGGTTGAGCGTGGTAAGAACATTACTAGAAGACACTTTAGATTTTTAGGTTCCAAAAACCCTAGCATATCCAATCTGATATTTTTTTGAGGGATCACAACTTGAACTCCTCTAACAGGTTCAGGGTAATCACATGCAACGAAATCAAAATCATCTTCCCATTCATCATCACTATCTTTGTGATCGAACAATGTAGATGTAAAAGGAAAATTTATGCTCCTTTGATTTTGCCCAAGTTGCTTTGTTTGCTGCAATATTCTAGTCTGAGTGCTGGTATTTGTTCCCTGTGAACTCATATTTTCATTTATATCATTTCCTCTTCCCTTTTGTTTGTTGTTTGTCTTAGGAGAGAGAGTGACACCTTGGGAAAGCTAAGAGTATCCTACTTCTATGGATTGTTCTGACATGACCTTTTCTAGAGTGTTCAAAGCAAATAAACTTCTGCTATTTGATGAAATGGTAGAGGCGTTGTTATTTACCTCTTCATTTGGATTGTTTTCAACTTTTCTATCATCCAAGTTTGTTTTCAATTAAATTTGGTCACAACCAATCATTGAATATCCTGCAAATGGTACACATTTCTATTTAAATTTGATATTTTACTTCACTTTCAACGACTGATATAATTGAATCTCAAAATTTAGGAAGACGAAGCTACTCTATTGAAGAGACTTTTTTCCTTGTTTAGAGCAGTTGCTATTGCTTAGATTTGCAAAGATCTAATGGCACTTTCTCATAAATGTTTATGTTGCAAAGATTTGAAAATTTGTTTGTTTTTAATCTCTCTGTTGTGTGCAAGTCATCTTTGGCAAGGATAGTAAATGCCATTATTTCTTTTTGAGTGCTCGAATCTCAAAGCTGATTTCTAATGCTATTTGCTTGAATTTTACTACATGCATTGAATAATCGATACAAGTTCTTTGGTGTTAGGTTTGATCATAATTGTAGCCTTGCTACCCGATTGGATTTAACACACTACTATACTTAAGTCTGATGAATATGACTATGTGAAGTGACACTCTTTCGTAGAGTTAAACAAAAAGGGGGTTTCTTGTCATTTATTCGGTTATCATTCTATCCTCAGTGTTATAAATGGTTTTGTAATTTGGTGGTATAAAGCTTTAACATATGAATGTTTTTTTATTGAAGTGCCAAATTTTCTTTTTTCTTCTGACATTGAAATAAATCTTATATATGATGTTTGCAGGGTTGCATAAAGAATTAGTGGCATTGGAATTAAAAAATCATAAACAGATTTAAGTCAAAAAAGTGGGCATTGAACGTGAACTTGAAAAAGCATTTTTAAATGCTTATTGTAATAGTCTAGAGCATTTGTTTGTTGCTTTTGTTTTCTGTTTTAGGCCAACTAGATCAATTTGGGTTTGAAATTAACCATTCATTTAAGCTTTTCAAAGTTGGACTAAAATTGAACATTAGAAATTCACTAGACTTTGACTTTTGGGCTAAAATTGAACAAGACAAATTCACATTTAGCTTGGTGCTTTAAAAATTAATTCATCTTTACTTTGGGTTTAAAAAAGAACTTGTGCCTTCATTGTTTTGTGATTTTTTGCAATTTGTGTCATTCAAAAGTGTGTGCACTTCTCTCGTGCTTCACAACAATCTTGAGAATCAAAATCATTTTAGTGACATTGGTTGTCTAAAATATTTCCCACACACTTCAAGTTTGGGTTTAAAATTGAGCAAATCATGTGAGTGAAGAAAAGGCATTGTGTGTGTTCCCTCCTAAAGTACATTAGACGGTCGAACTACAAATGCACTCCTTCATTGTTGTTTACCTTTAGAGGGCCTGCCTTGGAGGGAAAAAGTACTCACCCCAAGGGAAAGACTCAAATTGGTAATGGGCTAAACGCCAAGCTACTCTCAACCGGTATATAAATTTGAATGTTGAGGAAACTCAACATTACAAGCACTCCTATGGACAAGTAGGTGATACTCTTTGCATGGGTTGATCTTGCCTCTCGTGTGGTCGTTTGAATGGGTACCTTGATTATGAACCAATCTGTATAAAAGCCAAAAACCCTACTATTTGTTGGTGTCAAGAGGTCAGACCTCTGAAGTCGTCCCACATACTTGCGGTTCTTAATAGAGATGAATAGTTTGTCATGGGAGATTCATGAGAACTCGAAGCTTGGTTGACCCGTAGAAGTGACTGTCATGGAGGGGAGCCAATGTGGTCAAGCTTCTAATCATCTGCTCTGAATAAGCGTAGCTGGACAAATCCAAGTGGGAATTGAAATAATATAGCCATTTTTATCATAGGGTTGTGCAATCTGAGTCAATTACATAATTTTCTTGGATCTAACACTTTGAAGCAAACATTCAACAAGTCATCAGAACTTCAAACCCTTTAGAAGGAGAAAATACCTTTGAAAATTCCAAGTATTACTGCTTGTACCTCAGGATTTTATCCTTAGAGGCTTCTAAATAGTTGGGCCTATATCTCAATTTGCTCTCTCTAAAGTCAACATTAGGAAACTATTGCCTTAATTCTCTTAATTTCCACATAATGGACCTTATGGAATGAAAAGGAATTTGAGACACATACATTTGGTTTAAAGTTAAACAAGAAGTGTGGATGTGGTAAAAGCAATTCATTAACCAAGATTAAATTAATTGAACCCCAGACATGTGCTTGTTATCTTTTGTCTTATTGTCTTCCAAGCAAAACATTGGTCTTTTTGGTTTGAACCACTCTTAGGGAAAAGCATGTTCTTCACTATCTTGGTCTTGTAAAAAAGGTCCCTGTTAGGTTCATTTAGGATCAAATCAAACACTTCATTCATCCCAAACATTTATCATCTCCATCCCACGAACAACTTTAGAGCTTTGGAAACATCATTATCTAGACTTGGGTACATCCTTAAACCAAATAAAAATCATTTGTTTAGTTAGGTATGTATGGATGAATCCTTCACACACTCAGTCAAATTATCAACCTTTTGAACAAGTTCATCCTAAGATCACATCTAACATCTTAGGGTTTACAGGTTCATTATCCAATCAGAACATCAAAATCCAAACCTAAGGTCTAGCATTGATCCAAAGTTCCCAAAAGTTCAACACCCATATAATTCACCCCTTTCATCCTTCATCTCATCATTGGTCCTAAATCCCTTAGAGGTCAACAAGGTCAAAACACAAGAAGAGCATGGAATATAAACTTGATCCATACATCATGAGTAATCTAAATCAACCAAACAATCAAAGCCTTACAATGGCGATTGTTTATCAAAACTCACATTTATACAATCCATACATGGGATCATTATCTCCTACAAACCTCAATGGTGCAACAAATGTGAGTATGCCCAATCTAAATTTTGGAACACCTTTCCCTATGGTAGATTTAAATCAAAGTCCAAACCTACAAATCTATCAACCAAACAATCAATGCATGAGTCTTCAACAAAACAACATTATCCCACAAAGTCCATACATGCCAAATGTGAATATACCAAGTACAAGTTTACCAAACATCAGCATTTCAAATCCACACTTGGCAAACTTTGGGATAGATATGTTTGCGAATCATACAATTTTTTTTCAAAGTCCAAATAATATGTTAAGGACTCCATGTATTGATCCAAGTCAAGGTAACACCATGCAAAATGAAAGTTACCTAAATCAAGGCAGCATATTTCCAAACCAAAACAATGTTCAATGTAAACCTATAATGCAAAATCTAAACATTATCCCAAATCAGAACATTGTCTAAAATTAATTTGTTCATGATCCCATACAAACACCACAAGTATACATTCCAAATCTGCTTGAACAAAAACCAAATCAACTATATCAAGGGTGTCAAGATCAAAATCAAGATCAAATTTTGCGAGATCAAATTGCTTCACTTACCAAAATAGTTGAGTCATTATGCCAAGACACATCTCCATCCCAACATATACACACTCCCCCTTGGGTTGAACCATGTTGTCAAAGTATTGAGTTGTGTCCACAACCACATCAAGAACAATATCTCCAATGTCAAGAGGTTGAATATCAAGATCAACAACAAACCCACTCACCACATCTCGAAGATCAATCACAACAAGAATCACCTGAAGAAGCACAAATCTCACAAGATCACAAATGCAAATACACTCCTTTTGGAGTGACAATCGAAACAGTGCTAAGAAAGATAGTTAATGCAAAACTCATCACTCTTCCAAAAGTAAGTGCTTTCAGCTCTGTCCTCAACTTCCCTTGGAATAGGGGTGGATCTTGTTGTGAGTATCATAGAGAAAATCTTCATAAAACGTCAAATTGTATTCAACTCAAAAATATCATCCAAGAGTTTATTGATCAAGAAATAATAACTATTGAGGACAATGATCAGGATTCAACCACTAGTGATAGCAATGACAATCTCTCTACCATAATTATTGAAAACAATGATCAAAATCTATCCATCAACGAGCACCTTGAAGATGTTTCTACCCCATCCAATGGTCAAATCAACATGCATCAAGAGTCACTTTTCAATCATGATCAAAACCCCCCAACAATATCCAACAATGATCCAATTCAAGAAATGTTAACATCATTTGATCCTATGGTTGAAAAAATTGACAATCTCTCCCCCACAATTGTTGAAAACAATGATCAAGATCTATCCATCAATGAGCACCTTGAAGATGTTTCTACCTCATCCGATGATCAACTCAACATACATCAAGAGCCACTTTTTGATCATGATAAAAACCCCTCAACAATATCCAACAATGATCTATTTAAACGAGTGTTAACATCATTTGATCCTATGGTTAAAAACATTGACAATATCTCCACCACAATTTTTTATCATGATAAAAACCCCTCAACAATATCCAACAATGATCTATTTAAAGGAGTGTTAACATCATTTGATCCTATGGTTAAAAACATTGACAATATCTCCACCACAATTTTTGAGGACGATGGTCAAGATTCATCCAACAATGATCTATTTCAAGGAGTGCTAGAATTATTTGATCCTATTGACATAATCCATGATCCATTGACCAATGATCATATTGAAAATGTCTCTACATCACCTAATGAGTTAAATAACATATCTCAAGAATTTATTCCAAAGCATGATCAACATCTTTCACCAAAGTCTAGCAATGGTCCTTTCCAAGACATATTGGCACCCTTTGACCTCATGGTTACAGATATTGATGAAATCCTCAACTCAACATTTGATCCAAATTCACTTAAAGATCAAGAGTATATTGAGCCACTTCTCATGCCTAATGATGATATCCAAGAACCCTTTTTAAGAAATCCATCCTTTGAAATGGACCCATGTCAAGAACTTGATCCAAAGCATGTCAAAAGCAATTCTGAAATCATTATGATCAAGAATTTGTATCTCCAAGATACTACAATGATCTAATGGACACTCTCCAATCTATACAAGATGTCGCAAATGATGATCACATCTATATAGCACATACTCCTCCATTTATCCATGAGATGCTTTCTTTGGATGGACATGTAAATGATATTCATTTAGAACATGATTCCTTTACTCCTAACATTATTACAAAAAAAGAGTAGGTTATTGATTCCTACAGTCAAACTAAATTGTCAATGTCGGGATAAGATATATCGCAATTTTAGATTGAGGAGATCATGCATGAAGATATCCAACATTATCCACTCAAGGAAACAAGTAAAATTGAACATGATATTCTGGAGTTAGCATAGCAGCAAATTGAAATAACATCATCTGCAGTAGTCATTTATCAGAGAATGAATTATAAATAAGAACTCTCAAAACAAGTGGAATCAAAGCATGAAGGTACTACTTCCACAATACTAGGGGCAACTTCATCTCAAGCAAATGTCAAAATAGGGAGCACGAAGAATCCTTATGATGAAACCAATGCTAATACTACAACTATCCATGCCATGAATCTTCATCCACCCATCACCCCATCCATGAATTGGGACCAACATCAAAAGAAATATTTGAATCAAAACACAAAGAACGTTATCAAATCAAAAGAAGCTAAGGAGCATAATGGAAAAATCAAATACACATGGATACCAAAGAATACAAAGATAGACCATCCCTATCAAACTCCATTGGTCAAAGAAACTATGGAAAAAAATCAAAAAGGGAAAAGTATCCATCAAAGATATCCACAAAGGAAACAACAGGCTTCTCAAGCAACATACAAAGTATATCAAGCAGTTGGTCCTAATTCCAAGCACACTTTCATATCCACCCATCATTGCTCATTTTCCCAAGTTTAAAGAATTAAAGGTTCCAAACTGCCAACCAATCCATCTTCTATTCCTAAACACACTCCATCATTTGTTTTACCATGCATGATATCCAATTCTCACATTGACCATGTATTGGCAGTAACCCTTCATCATAAGGATTCAGAAGGCACTCTATTGCGATGTGTGCATAAAGACAAAGTTAACTTTGGTATCAACAAAGTAGATCAGGAATCTCGAAAGTTGCATTCAAGTCCATGTATCTTGACAAAGCAACTTCTTCAAGTAGGATATCGATGGAACATTATGACAAAATCATCTACATCGACACCACTATGTGGTTCAATATGAGCTTAAATTCTTTCACAAGAAAAACCCCAAAAAAAATCAAAAAATCATGAAAATAGTAAAGATAAAAATTTTCCTCTAGTGAAAACCACTATGGTGGCACTTTGGACAGGTACCATGATGAAAACCTGGAAAATAGGCGTCATGTGTAGAATTGAGCATCTACGTGTGCTAGTTCAAGTGAAAGCATCTCATCTCATCCATAATAAATCCAACATTCCATCCATCTTATCCATAATAAATCCATTCATCCATGAACCATTTATCCAATCTATTTTCATCCATCTACATCCATCTTCCTAATTATCTTGATCTTGATAAAACTTTGGTGTACACTTTACACTTGCTTATGGTAGACATCTTGATACGGGTCATTTTCATTGATCCTATCCTACCAAACATTATCTAAGCCATGAAACACTATCCAAATGAGCATCCTCTATTCGAACACCTTATCTTATCGCTAGATAATCCATATCCATCCATCCATACATCTATACAAGCATCCACCCATGGCATTCCATACATTGCGAGACATAGGGGGTAGATATTTACATCTTTCTTCGGGAATAAATCTTTATCTATATCTTCCAACTTATGTGGTGATCTGAACATTGGAAAATGTGAATTCAAAATTTTCAACGCATTTGTGAGCCAAAATCCAAATCACTTGCCCATGACACATTTTGACGAGAAGATGTTCCTTATCAATCATTATCTTTCATCGAACATCAATCTAAACAATCAATATCAGTTGCATCTAATTTTCACTTCAGCATCACATCAAATCATTCAAACAACTTTTGTTCCAAACCAAGGTTCAAAATTTTGATCAATCAAATCCAAAAAAATCCATTATCATCTCGGGATATCCTTCCCATTCCTCGTGTTGCTTAACACTATTCTTGCATTGTTGTGTATCCTCAACAATGTTATCATCATCAATCTTGATCAATCAAATCCAATCAATCCATCATCATCTAGGGATATCCTTCCCAATCCTTGTGTTGCTTAACACTATCCTTGCATTGTTGTGTATCCTCGACAATGTTAACATCATCAATCCATCAATCCGATCAATCAACCCTAGCTTGGTTTTCAACAAAATCCCAAAAAATAGATCACTAATATCATCATGCATATCCATATCCAAATCATCAAAACATCAGAAAATCCAAAAACATCCAAATCATATCAAAATCCAAAAACATCAAAAAATAAAAATAAAAACTTCAAAAACATGGTTATCCGAACTACGTCGTCTCTGAGCTTAAACGTAGGCAACGCTAATCTTTGATCAACCCCCGAGACACAAAAATATTTAAATAACCAAAAAATTCAAAAAATAGCCTCATAACATTTCAAAAACATTAAAAAATCCAAATATTTGAAAAAATCCATCTGTCTCTTTTCGCTTCACCCACAATAATCAATCATCCATAATAAATCAATCGTCAGCTTCATCCTTTGGCAAAACAAACATAAACAATCAACAAAATCAAACTTCAAATGTAAAATCAAAATTGAAACAAGGAACTTTTAAATGCAAAATCAAACTCATGATCTTTTTAGCAAACATGTCAATCAACCTTATATCAACAACCTTTCAAACAACCTATCAACTTGCCACCATCCACTAACATGTCCTAGGATGCATCCTTCCTACAATGGGCATTATCTTTGGCAATCACTTTGGATACTTATCCTAAGAAAAACACATCCCTTTGGTCGAAGGCATGAAGAACATTGGCTTGTTTGTTTGCTTGGTCTTTTCTTTTGATTTATCTTATTGTGCTCATTCCAATGACCTCTCGATGATGTCTAATTAAAATGATTTAGAGAGAAAGGAATGGGGCATTGATCATTATCTTTTGTTTGATGTGCTTGTTGGACGTTCTTGTAATATAACTTGGCAATACTTGCTTTGGTAGGTGTGTATGGAGGGAGTTTTGGATAGCTTGTTGACTATTACATGGGAAAGTTTTGCTTTTCTATGTTTTGGTATGAGATGTTTGAATTATAAGAAGTACATCCTAATAAGGTTTTGTATGCTAGGTGTGAACAAGGATACTCCTATTTGACTGTCGACTCAAAGTCCATCTCACTAGATACAACGCCATCCTGGTTTTCTATACCTTGATGCATCGTATCTATGTGTGTTATCAAAAATAAGGAAAGTTATGCTCTTTACATTCCCAGTCCCTAGATAATCAATACATCATCATCATTCATCATCATATCTAATAAAGTCTTGATGACTCCTAGACATGTTGAACTTTTGCATCTTCTTGGAATCAAGGGTTGATCCCTCTCATTTTTCAATCCTCTTTCATGCTAACATGCTATCATGACATGCATCCATCCTACATTCATAAAACATCAGCATACTCATCCTGCATAATCATACATATCATCACAATAAGAAACATCGTCCATCTCACATGCATTGCCTTATCATTTGGGTTGTTCAGGATAATATAGATTTGTTATTCTAAGCATCTTAATGCATCGCATTTACATGATCATCATAAACATTCATACATCCATACAACATATTTTATGTGAGATAGACCCTACAAATTGGAATTTTTTGCCCGATCTCTCGAGGGGGCAGTGTACCAACGTACTTCTTTCTGTTGGGGCAATAGTGGGGCATCTGAAAAAATTTAAAAAAAAAATTTGATCTTGGCGACATCATTCTTTGAACCAACGCAACGAGTATGTTGCTTCAAAGAGGGGCAAAATGTAGACGCTCAAATTAACATCATTTCTTTTGTTAATCAAATAAAGCAATTTATTCGATTAATTCACCAATGTTTATCAAGTTGGTTTAAATAAATCAATTTATTTAATCAAATCCCTAAAGTCTTCTCATCTGGTTTAATAAATCAAATCATTTAAATCAAATGTCAAATCTACCAAATTCCTCCAAGTTAATTAATCTAAATTAATTAACCCCTAATCACCATTATCCATCCTCTAGCTTTTGACTCAACCTGGGTCAAACCTAAACCCCTGGCTAACCCACTTGCACACAAAAATCAATTTCTTTAATTATCTAAATACCTTATTTTCCCTCACAAGGCATATTATGAAGGAATATTCCTTCATTTATTCCACTTATTTGACTTTCTTGCCCAAACCATTTCCCTCCAAAACATCTCAACCATATTCATTTAATGTCTCTTACAAGTGCATTAATCTGTCTTACACCTCTCAAATTCTCAACTACATGCATTAACCATGCACATTCTCCAAAATGTGCTCCACCTTCCTCCACTAGCCATGTTATAAGTGTTACAATATCATTGACTCTTCTTTAGTCCCACATTCCTCCCATCTCTCCATTTTTTTAAACCTTCAACTTGTAAATACAAGGCACTTCTACTCCACAATCATCCAAAATCTCATCTAAAGCTTATGCATTAGCACTATAGACACTTGCATCTTCATCACATATGGAGCTTATCAAAAGGGGTTGGGAAAAGAGCTCTCTTTTCACATCAAAGGAGCACCAATCCTCCTATGGGATGATGGTTTGGTTGATTTAGAATAGATTTACATATTTAGTTGATTATGTTGCATGCCTTACTTCATGTTTTCTCTTATGTGTTTGGTCAACAATTTCATAGGGAGTGGTTTATTTGAGTTTTCTAACAATGGCTAATTTGGTATATTTTATCTATTGTTAGTGATTGCGGATTCACCTCTCACACATAGATAAGTATTTTTATTTTCAATACTATTACTTTTATTTTGTGCATGATCAATTTGGATGAATCTTATTTGTGTTGAGCTCTATTAAATATTCCTGTAGGTCATAGTTTTAAAGTTTACAATCTTCAAGTTTTATTTATTTGAAATTTTAGAGCACCCACTCTTGTTGTTAGATACAAATTGTCAAGTTTACTTTTTGTTAGTAGTTAGTTGTTAATCATTAGTTGTTTTCATTTAAATTTTATAGTTTTACTGTTAGTGTTTCTTCTTAGGTAATTTATATGCTTTCTAGTTTAATCATCTCATGCTTTATAGCTTAAACAACTTCATGCTTTTTGTTATCATGGAATCTAGCAGCGCTCGTTCCATGGATAACCCCCCTACAAAACTTGCATGTTTCCTAGGTTCGTGAAGTTCAAGCATGCAAAACGAGGTGATTTTCAAGCCACCTCAAAATGTGTTCCAAAGCCTCAAACAGTCAATTTGAGCATCCCCCTATATTCACCTTGCGAATACCTTCGAAATGAGTACCTTCGCGAGTGCTCACTGTTGATACTTAGTGAAATTGGGAAAAGTGCAGTTGTCTCAAAAAACAATGCTCCAACTCTTTTTGAAAAAAATGACTAAGTGTCAAAAGTGCAGGGGTGCCAAAAATCAGTGCCCCTACATTTAAGTGATTTTCTTTTTAGTGCAATGGCGCTGAATTTTGGCGCCCTTGCACTTTTTCTTGACTTAGTCAATTTTTTACTAAAGCGTCATTTTTTGGTCCTTTTGCACATTTCATTGAAAGTGCCACTTTTTATGCCTCAATTAAATGGTTGACTTGAGTTAGCTTTTTAACACTTCCTAATTACTTAAAAGTGATTTCATGTTTCTTATTCATCATTTTTTGGTCTTCAACCTTTGTTCCTTCTTGTTGCGCGAACTTTTCTCAAGCTGCAAAACACATTCTTTGAGAAATCTGAAGTTTTTTTTTCCAACTAGTTTTTCGCGTTTTCTTTCTTGGTAAGTCGTTCCTCTTATCTTTCCCTTCTTCTTTATGCGCTTTACCTCGTGCCCACACATTTTTAGTTTGAATCATGGTTTCTTCTTATTTTTCGTTGGGTTTTCTAATTTTTGTTGAAAATGCCTTTGTCTTTTGTTTACTTTCTTTTCCCACATCATTTCTTTGACAATGCCAGCAGGGGTTTTGTTTGTTTTAGTTTATAACTATAAACAACAAAGTGTAATGGCGTAGGAATGCAAGTGTTTCTCTCCAAAACGCGTTTCATAAGTGTTGGCATAGAGAAATTCATGCTTTAGATGGCCAAGTGTTGTTTTCAAATATCATTACACATCATCCATTTGTGCTCAAAGAGTAATGGTGATGAAATTTTTCACCTTTACACTTACTTGCAACTCCATTCAAGTTGAAGTGTCAGGGCGCTACTTTTCAGCACCTTGACATGTTGTTCATTTATACCTCTAGTGCAGTGGCACTAAAAAACAATGCCATTACACCAGACAGATCATAAAATATTTCTAAC